>PVLC010004430.1:21751-85416 GCA_004027655.1 Graphiurus murinus
CGGATCCTCCGGTCTCAGCCTCCCGAATGCTGAGATTACAAGCGTGCACCACCACGCCTAGCTTCTAGTCTTATTCATTAGAAAATAGTCCCATTGAGAGGCGTGGTGGCGCACGCTTGTAATCCCAGCATTCGGGAGGCTGAGACCGGAGGGTCCGGGTTCGCGGCCAGCCTCAGCTACCTAGTGAGGCACTCCGAAACTTAGTGAGACTCGGTTTCAAAGTAAAGAATAAAAAAATAGGGCTGGGGGTGCAACTCGGAGGTAGAATGCCCCTGAGTTCAATCCCCAGTACCGCAAAAAAAAAAAAAAAAAAAAAAAAAGTCCCATTGAATTTCCAAGTAAATTTTATCTTAAATACATAATATGGAAAAATCTTTATTCTGCCTTTCTAGTTCTAATTAGTTATTATGTTACTTAAATTGCATTACAGACAATATTTCTTCAGAAAAGAAGTGTTGAAACTGTAAAATAATTACTTATAATCTACATAAACATACTGATAGTTTTTACTAATTCTTAGATTGACATACTTGAAAATTATTTAGAATGTGTTTTCATAGAGAATCTGGTTTTCCACTTAGAGTTTTAATTTTCTTTCTTTTATAGTCACTCACACATTCAGGGGAAGTTTGTATTTGGTGGATGGAGGACTGCACTTGTGCAAGCAGGATTTATCTGAATACTCCAGTAAGTACGCCTCATAGATTTTTTTAAAGCTGAATTCAAAGCTAGGCATGTGGCGCATACTGTAATCCCAGTATTTGTGAGGCCGAGACAGAAGGTTCAAGGCCAACCTCAGAAGTTTAGAGACATCTTCAGCAACTTAGTGAGGCCCCTGCTTCAAAAAAAAAAGGACTAGGGGGGTATAGCTTGGAGGTAGAATGCCCCTGGGTTAAATCCCCAGTCAAAAAAAAAAAAAAAAAAAGTTGAATTCTAATGCAATCTACCTTTCTATGTTCACATTTCAACAGTCTGTAGAAATACTTGCTGCAAAAGGCCGATTGCGTTTTTACCTGTGGATTTAGACTCATCCTGTATGTCGAGCATCTGCTGCAGCACAGAGAGTAGGGATTACATACTACTTTGTGATATAGGAAAGGCTAAATTTTTCTGTGTGGCAGTTATTGCTGAAATCCTGGTGGCTTCCATCTTTCTCCTGCCGTAGGCTCTGGAGACAGGTAGGGGCCTCTGCGGCATGGAGGCTCTTGGGGAGGCAGGCTGATAGAGGTTCTACCAGCGACTACCACTTCAGTGCCAGGACAAGGGAGGAAGGGAGTGCAGGGGTCATTGTGTCTGCTCAGAAAAGAAATAGCTCTTGCCCCTCATGAATTAAATGGCCCCACTTTGCCAGGAAGTCAGTTAGAAATGAAAGAAAATCGCCACCCTCACCAGATTAAGCCAAAAATTAGAAGGTGGGATTGTTGGCTCATGCAACTGTAAAGAACAGAACTTGTCTGGTCTCCTGTGTGTCTCAACCCAGCAGCAATGACATTACCAAGGACCTTATTTTTCTGTCCATACCCTATGCCTTTAGTTTCATCTTAGGTCTCAGTGATATGCAGGCACCAGACTCCAACCTCACACCACGTTATCAGGGAAGAAAACTTCTGACAGGAGGAAGAGGAGGAAGAAAAAAACAGAAGTTCCCCTTTTTCAGAGACTTAGTAAATATCTTCTAATGTCTTAATGATGTCTCTAAATTAATCACTGGATAGGGAGATGAGAAATGCTAGTTGGCATAAGCTCAGCCCTGGAAAGGGGAATCAGATCTCACTCAACCCTAAAAATAGAGGAGGATGGTGTCAGTGCACAATCAAGAAATGTTCCAGAAGGGGAGAGCCTTTGGATGCTGGGTAGCAAACCATTAACCTCCCACAGCACCTGCCTCAGTGTGATACAATTACTTCTGCACATTCCCAATATACTGTGCATAATATAATGTAAAAGGGAAAAAAAGGAACAAGAAACACCTGTAATGTGGGTGTTTTTCCCCCCTATTAGTTATCACCATTACTGCATTACTCAGTTCTAGATAAGTTATGGATCTTAGCAGGTTAGGGAAGTTTCAAACCTTCCCCTTTATGAAACTAAAATCTCAGTTATAAAAGACTAAGCATCATACCACATAAAAAATATTACAAGCTGCAAAAGATACATAATTCAATGAGATAAATGAAACTCTTCCCCCAAAGTAAAAATAGAAAGATTGGGAAATAGGAGAAAAGGTCCATAATCTGTATGACAAGTGCTTAGTATTAATTTCTACTAGAATTTCTAGAACTAGAAGAGATCTTACAAGTCCATCTGGTCACATCTCCTTTTACAGATGAGACACACACACACACACACACACACACACACACACACACACACACACACACACGTTACCACTCCCCCAGGGGCCTGTATGACCAGGACTTACCTTGTTCCTCTTGGCCAAGGAGGGACACAGGTACCATCAGAAGACCTCGACCCTCCTTCTGTGAGCTCCAAACCTGATGACTACTGCAAGGGGACCTGAGACTCCTCTGGCTCTCACTGCGCTTTTTTAGACTAGCCCACTACTGCCCTGGAATGGAGGAGAATTTCAGCTGATTATTTTGGGAACACCACAGACACACACACACACACACACACACACACACACACACACACACACACACATACACACTGAAAAATTCTATAGAGGCTTTTAAACAATAATAATAAAACTAGTAATAATAATAATAATAACAGTTTTTAAAAAGCTCACTCAGTTGGGAGGATGTTACATTTTAGTAAGCACTGATGTGAGTTTTGTCACCAGCTCTGGGATCCAGGGCAGGTTGCTGCACCTCCTTGACCTCTGTTATCTATTCTGCAAAATGATGATTTCTGAGGTTATTTTTCAGTCCTAACGTTTCACTATTTTATTCAAAACAACCTACACAGCATACTCATAGAGGAATGAATCTGATTCCTTAGATACTATAGGAATTAGTTTATCCTCTCAGACATCATATTCTGTATAAATAACTGTGAGATGAACAGGGATCTGTTGTGCATTTCTTTGGTGATCAAATACATGGTCCAGTGATGGAGTTAGCTTCTTAAGTCCTCCTTAATCATCTCAGCACCCCTGGGTCCATCATTCCTCAGACGATGGATGCTGGTTTTAAAAATCACCAACATTCTATAAAAATATCCATAAGATGCTAGGAATTTATTTTAAATTTCTTATTTTACTTTTTGTTATTGTTGGCCTAATTGTTTCATAACCATTTAGATAGATTGTTGGCCTAATCCTTTCATCATATAGGGATAAAGGTGATGCTATGGTTTAAAGTTCAAGAAACCTGTTTATATACAATTACTCTAATTTTAGGATAAAAGAATAAGATGTGCAGATTCCTGTGACTGTTGATACAACTAGTTAGCTCAGAAGTGTGGAGTTCATAATTTGAAATATGCACCACACAACACTGGTCACTCTTCTCATTCCTCATGCTTTCCAAAAAACTATGACAGAGTTTTGTTTTTATCTTATTTTGTGGTTGGTGGTTTGGTGCTGGGGAAGGGACCCGGGGCCTGGTGCCTGCTGAGTACAGCTCTACCACCGAGCTGCACCTGCAGCCCAATAGCCTTCCTGTCTGTGGGAAAGCAGGCTTCATTCTCTGGGGGTTTATCTTAAACAGGCGACAACTTTGGCTTGCTCTCCTTCCTCCTTCTCTGCTGCTGTGGGGACCACCGATGGCTGTGTGTACTTCCTGGACGTATGCGAGGTGACATCTCCTGCAATTTGTCACAAGGCCTTCCTCTCCAAGTCCGCTGTGCAGCACCTCGTGTAAGCACACTGCTCCTGGCAATGCTTTTGTCAGGCCTGTCCCTTGAGGATTCCAGTACCACCATTGCCTTGAAATCTACATTTCACATTTCAATTGTGTTGAATGCTAGTGTGTCCACTTGGTTCAACATTCACAAAGTATACAGAGGGCTGGGTATGGTGGAACACACCTGTAATCCCAGTACTTGGGAGGCTGAGACAGGAGGATCGCAGGTTCGTGGCTAGCCTCAGCAACTTAGTGAAGCCCTCCAAAACTTAGTAAGACCCTGTTTCAAAATAAGGAATATAAACAGGGCTGGGGATGTAGCTCAGAGGTAGAATGCCCCTGGGGTTAAATTCCCAGTATTCCCCCCCCCCCCCAATACACGCAACCCACTGGACAGAAAGGAAGTATGCTTGTCCCTGTTAGAAACATTAGGGGATTCAGGTCCAGAGGGGCAAAGAGAAACCTCCACCCAAGGCCTCACACTAGTGCAGAGGAAGTGGGTTTCTGCCATCTAAGCGGCTCTCGCCAAGGGCTCCCAGCCTCCCCGTTTGTCCCCTGCTCTTCTGTACCACACGTTTTTGGGGTGCCTCTTCTTCCTCAGGTGTTTTTCTCTCATTCTGATTTGCATCTTCCCACTTTTTCTAATTTGAGAAGTTATAGAAACATTTCACTACTTCTTTCCTAGTAATTGGGTGTAACATTTCAGTACATCCATCACTAATTTGAGCATGGCTTGTTTCCACTTGGAACTCTAGAAAGCTCTACCAACGTTTCATTCACTTGTGATGAAAACAGTTACTTATCTTTCTGAGCCTGAGCACCTCTCTCTCTCTCTCTCTCTCTCTCTCTCTCTCTCTCTCTTCCCCTCTTCCCCTCCTCTTTCTTTCTTTTTTTGGTACTGAGGACTGACCTCAAGGGCATTCTATCTCCAAGCTACATCCCCAGACCTTTTTATTTTTTTTATTTTGAAATAAGGTCTCACTAAGTTGCTGAGGGCCTTGCTCAGTTAAGGAGACTGGTCTTGAACCTGCAATCCTCCTGTCTCAGCCTTCCAAGTACAAGGGTTATGTAGTATTGGCCTAGAGCATAATTATTTTATCTACATGGAATCACTTGGTTTTTATAAGGTCAGAGACTTATTAGAAATCACAAACCATATGAGTGAATAGTGTTGGGCAACATGGTGCATGTCTGTAATCCCAGCACTCAGGAAGCTTACAGGAGGATTGCAGGTTCAAGGCCACCCCAGCAACTTAGTGAAACCTCTTTTCACCATAAATAAAAAAGAGTACCTGGTTTTGAACATACCTCTAGAGTTGTTCACCCAATAAATTTGTTCACCACCTATCTGGCAAAGCATGTAGAATCTAATCATCAGATTTCTTCTTTTCTAGTTATGACCAGCGAGGAATATATCTGTTAGCTGGAACATCAGAAGGAAATGTCTTTACTATCGATGCCAACCCCTCAAGCTCATTTCGGATCCTTGGATTCACAGGTACAACATAGGATATTTATTAATTTAAAATATAAGTCACTTTACTCCCCAAAATTTAAGGTTAGGAAAATGGAAGTATAGCAAAACACTTATGGTATATTTTCTAAAAGACAGACATTTAAGTAACAATTAAAAGTTACTTAGGAGAATTCCCACATATATAGAGAGGTATTTGGAATATTAAATTATTTGTTTGGAACATGTCTTACATCAATTATTGAACTAATTAATGAAATGGCTGAACATTTTTTATATTATTATAAGGAGAAGTAAAGGTAGTTTCTCCCTAAAACAGTTTTTAAAATTATGTTTGATTTCTATTTAATTAAGAAAAAATACTTTTCTCTCTGCTTTAAGTATTGAATATATATGTATGTTTTTCAGAAAAATACTTATAAATTCATTCATTGATTTATAGGATGTATCGAGCGCCTAGTAGGTATGAAATGCTGAACCTAGGCCATGTAGGGGATATAAAGGTAAAGGGAGACAATTTAGTGGGGAAGAATGAAGCTGAGTGCTGTGTAGACACAGAGGAAAATGCTGGGGTCCCAATATCCCCACCAAGGGTATGCCTCAATAACTTCCTCCCACTAGATCCCACCTCTTAAAGGCTCCACCACCTCCCAACGCACCATAGCTGGACACCAAGACTTTAACACAGGACCTTTAGGGAACATTTATACAAGCCATAGTAGGAGGGGTCAGCAATGGCTCCAAAATTTGTAGCCTGGATGGTGGGAGTTTGTGACATCATTAATTGAAAGTTTTTGAGACTGAGGAACAAGATGAGCTAATTAGCTCTGTGTGTTTGAAGCCAATAAGTTCTTCATTTGGGGATATTTAACATTATTTTGGAAGAAGAGATATACAGTTCAAGGCTTAATGATTGAATGCTGATCTTGAAAACCTGGAATCTGATGGGATGGCTCAAGAAGACAAAGTAGAAGCAAACTCAAATGCTTTGGGGGACCAAACAGGTAACCTCAATATGCAAAGTAGCACCTAGTGTGAGTCTATGACTAATCTCAGAGTGGATGCATATCCTGCCTAAATATTCCATTTGGGGATGTAAGGGCAATCTGGCTGCAACATCTGTCACCCCGTTGATCACCAGGGTTGATTCAGTTGATCTGGCTCACTGGGCAGGTGTTCTCTTCCTCTCTCACCACTCGATGTGCATCCCTGCTGAAGCTGCACCCTCAGTGGAAGAGGATGACCTTCCTCGGTAGAGGAGGACCATTCTTTGGTCAAGGGATTATGAGTAGCAGCACTTTCTGCTAGAACCTCCAAACAAGCTCTAAATAGTCCACTTTTTTTAGCATATCTGGTTGGCCAGTGGGTGGGATGTGAGAAGCCAGGAAATGAACACTGGTCCACACTTTGCATTGAAGTTGTGGACAGAGGAAGCTGAGGCAGTGAAGAAAACTGAGGATGGGCCACAGTAATGAGGGAGCTGATTTGCCCCCTCCAGAAAGAGCCTGAGGAGGGAAGGTGGGGGAAGGTGCAGGCTGTGAGTGGGAGCCAGGTGTGGGGCACACTCCTGGAATCGCAGTACTTGGAAGACTGAGAAAAGAGGAATGCAGGTTGGAGTCTAGCCTTGGCAGCATAGCAAGACTTCCAACAACCTAGTGAGACCCTGTTTTAAAAGAAGGGAGGTGGGCGGGGGGTGTAGCTCAGAGGTAGAATGTCCCTGGGTTCAATCCTCAATATGAAAAAAACAAGTATGAGTGGGGCGAGGGCTGGACTGAGGCCCTCACGTATTTGCCAATGAGCAGGTGACCCCTGAGAGACGAAGAGGTCAGGGAGGAAAGAAAGGTAAGAAAATGAAGCAAGTGAGTGGCAAGCCCTTCTTAGGTTTGCAGAGGAGGAAAGAGAATCAGATAGTAACCACTGAAAGGAAGCAAGGGTGAAGGAAGATTCTCTGAAGAATCTTCTCTCTTAAGGGCAGAATAGAAGGAACCATGAGAGTTTCAAGAAGATGAAAAGAGGTGATTGGTAGTGCATTGTCCAGTGGAAAGTGAGAGGAGTGGGCTCGAAATCAGAGATGGGGCCTGAAATTGATTCCTACATCAGTGTTAGGAAATGAAGGGGGAGGATGGAAACAAGAAAATAGGAGATTCAGGGTGAGGACATTGAGGCTGAGTTTGTGTGAGATGTCCTTGGTCTTCCTGCTTAGGGAAGAGTGAAGGTCATCTGCTGAAAACCTGGGGAAGGGCTGCGAGGGTGGACAGCTGCAGCACTGCCCCGGGGAGAGTGGGAAGGAAGAGTGAAACAAACCCACGGTGGGCTCCAGCCACGGCACGCCTTGCCGAGTCAGACCAGCTGCATTTCCAGAGGAGCAAATTCATAGTCACATCTATTTCCATCACATCCATAAGCCTTTAACCACAGAGGCAAAGAACACTATGACGGAGTCTACCCAGTATTTAGAGTGGGCACAATGGCTGCAGCAGACATGTGAGGGGCCAGAGCCCCTCATTTGGATGAGGCTACTAGAGACGGTGGACTCTGGAAGCCACCACAGTTGAAAAGAAGCTGGGTCAAACTGGCCTGGTTGGAGCCTGCCGGTCCAGACATCAGCTCATCAGAACTGTCCCTGCTGCTTAAGTTTAAAGGTCATTTCAAGTATCAATACATAAATTTGGTTCTAAAGATTGCATGAAGACAAGTCTATAATATGATATCTTTACCGGAATGGCAAAAGATTCTTTAAGCTTATCAGTGACCACTGTGACATTGATTTACATTTGCTTGCAGAGGTGAGCAAAGACATTCTACAGATATCCACAGTGTCTCTTCTGGACACAGACATAGTGGAAGTGATGGTGCTTTCCGTACTTCAGGAAGCGGGAAGAAGCAGGCTGGAGATATTCACTCTGCCCAAAATGCTACCACAAGGTAAAAAAAAAAAAAAAAAAAAAAAAAAAAAAAAAAAAAAAAAAAAAAAAAAAAAAAAAAAAAAAAAAAAAAAAAAAAAAAAAAAAAAATTAAAAATTAAAAAAAAAAACCAAAAAACAGCAACCCAACTCGTTCTGCCCTGGACCCAGATCAGTTGTTGCTATATAGTTGCAACAACTGATATAGTTTTGGTCTTTTTCCTTCTAGTGAGAACATTTGTTTCTCTTAGCATATGAAGAGGTAAAGTGGGTATCTTTTTTTTTTTTGTACATCTTTAAAGAGTAAAACCGATGTGGCTGCAAAACAATTTGAAATGTGGATTTTTCCTCTAGGCCTTGTGACTCAGAAATCCATTTTATTATTAGAGGAAAAAAAAAAAAAAAAGCAGGATCCACTAACACATGTCAAATAGATATGCCATTTTGTGATGTCTCTTGTTTTGTAGCTTTAAGTATATATGGTTAAATCCAGATAGCTCATAGTGGCCTTACCTTAATTGATAAAATTATCAAGAAAACTTTCTAGGGGAAAAAGGTATGAGAAAAATAGACTCTTTTTCTTTTAGATGAAAATATATCTGGGTAGTGGTTTTGCAAATACACAATTATAGGACTCAAAGTACTTTTATGAGCCAGGCATGGTGGCACGTGCCTGTATCCCAGTACTTGGGAGCCTGAGACAGGAGGATCACAGGTTCAAGGACAGCCTCTGCAACATAGCAAGACTCTCAGCAACCTAGCAAGACCCTGTTTCTAAACAAAAACCAAAAAGGGCTGGGGGTGTAGCTCAGAGGTAGAATACCCCGGGGTTCAATCCTCAGTATCACCAAAAAAAGTGCTTTTTTGTTTTAATTTAAGAATCTCTTCAGTATCATGATTATTTAAAAGATATGTCCTCATGTTAGTTGCTGAAATTAACCAAGGCATACAGAAGATATTTTACTCACTATCAGGTATAAGTATTTCCAGTTTAACATGACTTTTGTCACTGAATAGTCTCTGCAATATTAATTGAGCATTTAAAGTTTTTATTTTGCTTTTCAAAATTGTTCACAATGATAAAAAATAAAATCGATGCATGATACAAATGATCTCTTTTCTTCCCCAAATATTACAGTTTCTGCAACCTTCACCAATGAGAGAGGGAGGCTGATAGATGAGCTAATTCATAAGTACCTGTATGAGATGGAGCACACTCTGTCCTCTGCGGTCTTGGACTATCAAAGTAACCAAATATACGGCTTCTGCAGTCAAGCGCCGTACATCTGCAACTATCTTCTTCCTGAAAATGTATGCCCAAACTTGAGCATCCTATCGTTTGTCATAGCAGTCAGGATTGACATTGGATTAGTTAGACATGAGCCTCCTGACTTTAACAGAATAGTGCAGTTAACAATTGGCTTTATTAACAAAACTTCCTTGAATAGATAAATATTGGTGTTTCTTGTTAATTCATCATAAAATATGTTTGAGCAACCATGCACTTATGCCACATACATCATACTTGTCAGATAAACATGCAGTTGATACAATATTAATTTAGTTCCTTAAAAAAGAAATCTAAGTCAGGTGTGGTAAGGTACGCCTATAATCCCAGTACTTGGGAGACTGAGACAGGAGGCTTGCAGGGTTGAAGCCAACTGCAGCCGCTTAACAAGACCCTGTCTCCAAATAACAATAACAATGAATCGGTCTAGGAGTATAGCTTGGAGGTGGAATGCCCCTGGGTTCAATCCCCAGCAACACACACACACACACACACACACACACACACACACACACACACGAGAAAAGAAATCTAGTATTAGGAAATTGATTCCAAAGATGCCAAGGGCTCTAAGATAGATGATTTTCAGTGAACTCTGTACCTAAGCCCTCTAAACCTAAGCCACAAAGTAATTAAAATATGTTTCTGGCATCTTTTCAGCCCTCTCTCTTTCAACTTCTTTCATACTGTGTTACATCCTGCCGCACTCACTGGCCCAGTGACCTCCTGCTTGCTGCCCTTTGGCCATTTGCTGTCCCACTGAATAGGTCCATCTACCTCAGCCTCTCTAAAGTCTTCAGTCAAAGCCCTTCTGTCCCAGAGTAGCTAGTATTAGACACAGAAACTGAGAGAAGAACAAAATGGTTCATTGCAAAGGGAATTTGAGAAAAGTATCATGGAAGAGGTATTTGAACTGGACTCTGAAGAGCAGGTCCAATTTAGGCGTGCACAATCTGGGGGTTGGTGCTGATATAGGGAAGTGGGCAGGACTGGTGGGACCAGGGTGGAGAAGAACATTTTAGATAAAATGAAGGGCATGTGCAAAAGCTTAGAGGCAGGATACATGGGGGGAATGTTGACTACTTTCTTTTGACTTGCCTCCAAGGATGTAGGGAAATGATTGATAAAAATGAAAGATTGTCAGCGTAGACTGGGATTGTTAATGGTAGGCTAAAATACAAGGGAGACCTTTCTTTGTTGACAGAAACAAACTTTCATTTGCAAACAGAGATGTGATACGTGGTGCACACAGGTGCGTCCTTGACCCTGTACTGGTTCACTCCAAGGACGTCTATGGATTTGAATCTGACCTCGCGTGCAGTGCACATCTGCAAACCTGAGGTGGCTACTCACCTGATCTTTCCTATAATGTGGTCCCTTTCTTTGATTGGCAGGAACATACCGAAATTTATATTCTTAAGCCATCCCAAAAAGTGCCAAGCAAGCACTATGGACCCGGAATGCTCTACCTGTCTCCACATGGATTGTGGCTCATAACAGTGGCTAAGTGTGGAATCCTGTGTATCCGGGATATCTATAAATTGGTAATTTTTGGTTTATTGATTTCAGATAAGGAACCAAATCCCTCAGAAAAGGACTGGGAACTCTTTCCAAAGTACCTTGACTCAGTACTTATCACTGATGGTGCACTGCCCCACCTGTCCCTTCCCGTGATGCTGGAATTACAGAAGGGGACAGGGTTGGCCTTGACTCAGTCTCCCTCCATCACTTACGGACTCAGTGCACCACCATTACTACTGTTTCTGATTTCCATTGTCCTTAGACCTCTGAGAAAGTTAAAAAAAAAAAAAATACTGGCTTCTCCTCAAAAGATGGGGGATCCTCTTCTAGGTTGTGGGACTGCCTTGTCCTGGCCAGCAGCACTGTTGAATCCAGTCAGTGATTCTGACCCAGTCTTCTCCCCCCACACACCTGAAGCACTGCGGTCACCCACGTGCCACATTCCGAGGGCTCCACAGATACGCCGAGACCCAGGCTGGGCACATCTCAGCTCCTGTTGGTCTTCTCTAATAGAAAGCATATTTGGGCAAAAGTGATAAATTATATAGAAAATGTCTTAAATCCTTGAAGACTCTTGTAAGCGAATGATTTCCAAGCTCTACTACATTGCCATCCAAATGGGTTGCAAAGTACGGAGCAGCCGACGTGGCACAGCACGGCAAGACATCAGAGTTGTTCTGGTGATCCTGTTACCTGGGCTCAAATGCAAAGCACTCATATCTGAGGTTAGTCATGGAAGTGCTGTTGGTAAAAACAACCTAATTTCCATCAGTCGAGGACTAGGTAAATAGGTTTCTTATCATATAAAAATCAGTGCATAAATAAAACATGGAATATTATGTGGCTCTGATACAGAATGAAGAAATTCTTATGTACCGATGTAGAAAATACCTCAAGATATATTGATTATTAACAGTGTTAGAATTTATGTAGGAAAATTTTATATTTGTGTAAAAATTTATTTATACATAACAAACACCCATATATATATATATATAAAAGCTCTCAAAAGCTATTGATGATACTAGTTACATTGACTGCCTTGGGGGAGGTACTGAGAACCAGTGAAACAGAAATCAGTGTTTAGTCGGGAAGCTTAAACTGCTGCTCCATGTGCCATTCTGGTAGTGTGCTTTGTTTGCTAAACTGGTTTAATTAGCCCCTTTCAAAGAGGCTAACAAGAATTCCAAGGCTATTCCACTTTTCATGCTCTCTGTCAAACTCAGTTTCTTTGTCCTCCGCTGCCCTAGGGTCCTGGGGACTGAACCCAGGGCTGGGGTACACTAGGCAGGCACACTCCCACTGAGCCACACCCCAGCCCTCACCTGCCTGATTCTGTGAGGCATCTGAATTTGCCACCTCGGCTCACCTAAGGCCTCTTCCCTAACTCTATGGCCTTCAGTCTTCCCCTTTACTCCCCTGTGCCCACTTCCGATCATAAGTCAATGACAGTATTCCCCTCTCCTTCCACGCTACGTACACCAAGTAGTGGGAGATGAGATCAGTACTGGTAAATGTGTTTGAACTAGGGATCTTAAATGCTACCAAGAGTTACTTCTGTACCAACCAAAATGGCATTAGCAAAGAGAAACAGATTTATCCACAAGCAAAAGTGCATGCAACCCTGTTAGAGAAACCACGTAGAATCGCCATTTGCAATTTCTCCACTTTGTTCTTAAACCCATCGAGGAAACATTTGCTCGCTGTCGGAGCCATTCTCACCAGGGGCACGGAATCCAGTCCATGAGAATCTCGATGGATGGGCAAAGCATTCTGGTGAACGGGAAAGACGACGGCACCCTCGTGTTCCTGAAATGGAAGTACGTACGGCACACAGTAAGCAACCTGGGGCAGTGGTGCCTGGGGTTTCAAAACAGTCGAGCACAGCAAGGCTGACATAACAGAAGGCTGCTGTGGAAAACCTGTTATACTCACAGATCCTGAAGAGGGGGGCATACCATGCTACAGGGCCTGGGGGAGGAGCTTTCAAAGGTAGAATCAGGCAGGCTTAGGATGGGCTAGTTTGAATGATATCAGTAAGATGTAGGGCCTAGGAGTTAGCTACCCCTAGTTGTCTGGAATTTAACCCTGAGGCTTTTAGGACAGGGACATGGTGCCCTAAGTGTGAGAGTCCCCAGAGGAGGTGACAGGAGGTGTGGCCTCTGGATTGGTTGGTTGCATTTGAAAGGCATGCTCTGTAACAGGTTGTTACCATCTCTAGGAATTGGCTAGCCCTGCAAGGGCTATCACAGCACCAAAATTCAAAACATAAGAAAGGCATAGTTAATGTATACTGGGGTGCCAGCCCTACCTTTCATAATATCTGCTGGAAAAGCATAAAGGATGAAGACAATCATGAACATTAGATAACTTTAAAAACTCCTATTTATTCCCAAGAAACCCTACCTATGTATGTATGTATGTATGTACGTACACAGGTATACATATACATTTACTTTACTGATAAGATTTTGCTTAGCTGATACTAAATTATTTAGATTCAGATTACTTAGACTAAAATTAAAATTATAAATAAACAAATACTGCCCAAACATACAGATGATGACCAGTAGTAGAGAGCATGAAGGGGACACAAAAAAGATAGCCTGCACATGCCTGTAATCCCAGGACTTGGGAGGCTGAGATAAGAGGACTGCAGGTTTGAGGCCAGCCTCTGCAACTGAGCAAGACCTTTAGCAAGTTAGCAAGATCTTGTTTCAAAATAAAATAGGGCTGGGGTGTGACTTGGAGGTAGAAGGCCTCTAATCCTCAAAAAAAAAAAAAAAATCTGGGAGTGGTGGCACATGCTTGTAATCCCAGTAGTTGGGAGGCTGAGACAGGAGGATCACAGGTTTGAGAACAGCCTCACCAACTAGTGAGACTCTCATCAATCTAGCAAGAGCTTGTTTCAAAATAAAAAGTTAAAACAGAACTGGGGATATAGCTCAGAGGTAGAATGCCCCTGGGTTCAATATCCAGTAACACACACACACACACACACACACACACACACACAGCTTGGACTTTGAATGTTGCCTTTTGTGTTTGTGTGCCTGGTGGTGGGGGTACTGGAGGTGTGGGTACTGGGGGTGTGGTACAATCCCAGCCCTGTTTATTTTTATTTTTTGAAACTTGGTCTCCCTAGGTTGTTGTGGCTGGCCTGGAACCTGGGATCCTCCTGTCTCAGCCTCCCAAGTGCTGGGATTCCAGGCATGCGCCACTGCTCCTGACTTACCTTATTTTCATTTTATTTTTGGTACTGGGGATTGAGTCATAACAATTTTGGTAACCACTTATTTCATAGACTCATGTGATGACTGCGTCATCATGCCTATTTTATACACAGAATCCTGAGTAAAATATAAATTACTATCTTACTAAATAAGTGCTAACATAGCCTTTACAGTGAATGAACAAATAGCATCTTGGGCAACAGCCAGAAAGCGTGGGAGCCCTGTTTATAGAAGTAAGGACACTTCCACCCATCAGTAATTGCTCAAGCTCCCACTCAAAACAAAGCTGGGTTTGAAATGTTGGTCCAGGACTTATGAGCTTGTGACTGTTACCAGTGGCCTAACCCAGGGGTCCTGCCTGGATCCCACCTGGCCACTTTGGCCACCTGCCCACATAAGAAATGAACAAACAATGGAAAAGTGAATTTGATGTAGTTTGATCAAACTTGGGTGAGGAAGCTAGATTGCTTTTTCAGGTCTCACAGAACCAGTTATAATTTATAGAAACAAAAGCCAGGTGATATGCATATATAGATTTATCTAAGCTGAGCTTAGCTAGAGAATAGATCTTGATTTTCCTGGAGTCTGTCCTCAGTGTGAGGAAGGAAGAGGAATTACCAGGAAATTGCTTTTTAATTATTTCAAAGGGGGTCTATGAGGGCCCCAAAGTCATCTATAACAATGTTACTAGAGGTAGAGGGTCTGGGGCTTCTGTGAGCTTGTTAAAAGCACATATTCTGGGGTCCCATCCAGATTTCCTGCATCGCATTGTCTGCAAGTGGGCCCAGGAATGTGTTTCCAAGAAGTGCCCCTGGGTGATACCTGAAGTTTGAGGTGCCCTGGTGTGCTGTGTGGAAGTACACCTTCCTCCCCTGATAAGGTGGGCTGGCCTGTGCAGTGGTCTCTCTGTGCAGTGGTCAGGGCAGGTCCAAGGGCCATGCTGGGTGAGGGCATTGGACGGCCTGAGGAGAGGTCGCTCTAGAGAGGTCAAGAGGCTTGTGTCCTGGAGCCCATGAAAGTATTCTCCTCTAAGAAGTAGAGTCCTAACAACTACAGGGCACTACAGAGAATCATCTTCATGTTTGTTTGTGTAGAGATGATTTGGTATCTGAAAATAATACTGCTAATTATGATTTGTTTTTTAATTGCGGTTTTATAGCCTATGTGTTTTCTTTTTAATTACTACAGGCAGTTGGAAGGACAATTGGACATGGAAACTGATGAATACTACCAGCACGTAGTAGCTTCTCTGAGAAGCACCATAGAAAAGGAGAACTATTATCTGAGTACACCAAAGCACTCCTTAGATTTGGGAAGCGAATTTGATCACACAGTTGAGTTCCTGTGTAGCTCTCTAGCTTGCATATTTTTTCCTTCTTCTTAAATCATGTGGAAGTTTTCCATTTATAGCTTTCTTTAAGCATATATTTTGCAATATTTCTCCATACCTGGGTTTCCATTGATTTTTCAAATAGAATATAAACTATATCTGAGAGAATATATTCAGTCTTTCTCAAAATTGTCACAAACATTACATCTAAGATCTCATGTAAACCATAGTACAACATCCAGGTTTGCCTAGAAAAAAAAATCTTGTACCAATACTGGTGCTTAGTCAAAGCACTCTCTCAGTATTTTCACATGACAGATATTATTTAGGAAGTGTTGAGCTAGAGAAGAACATTTATCCATTCAATAGGCAAATATTCACTGAGCACTAGGCTGGGGGTGGGATATAGGCATGAACAAGAAAGGGAAAGTTTCCACTTTCTTGGTGTTTACATTCTAGTTGGGGGCTGGTGGTGTGCCGAAAGATGGATAAATAAGCAAATAGGAAAAGATTAGACAGTGACAAGTGCTCTGTGATGAATAAAAAATAAGTTGATGTGATGGTGTTTGCCTGGATGGCCTCTCCAAGGGGAAGACACTGAAGCTGAGATCTGAATGAAAAGAGGGTACCACCAGGGGGTGGAGGATGGGGGGACAAGAGAACCCAGAAAAGAGAACCCCGGCATGTTGTGGGTGGGGACCTACAAAAGGCCCGTGCAGTTTAAATGAGCAAGAGAGAAAGTGGTAGGAGATGGGGTAGGTCCTTTCAGGAGGAAGAGGCAAAGTAAGGAAGGATTTTGCAAACCAGGTAGTTTGGGCTTTATTTTGCATGTACTGAGAATCTATGGAAGGGTTCTGATCAGAGGATTAACTAGACCTCATTTATATCTTTGAAATGATTGCTTGCTTCTGGATGGAGAATGTTTCCTGTAGGGGAAGGCAGCAGGGAGATTAGGGAGGAGGCTGTGGCAGGGGTCCAGATGGCTGGGACGAGGTGGAGCAGCACTGTGGAGGAGAGAAGAGATGGATTCCAGGGTGGTTTCAGAGGTAGAACTGATAGAACTTGCTGATGGACTGGACATAGAAGGGGGAAAGGACTCAAGGGCAACTCCTAGATTCTTTCATTTGAATGACTGTGTGGAAGATGGTACCATACCTGGGGGTAGGACTGACTGCGAGGGAGGCAGCAGCTATAGGGAAAAAGAAGGGAGTCCGAAATCCGTTTTACCCATGCCAAGCCTGAGAAGCCCGTCAGACATCTCAGTGGAGACGCCAAGACATCTGTTGGCTGGGTGAGCCTTGAGTTCTGGGGAGGGGCCGAGTCTGGAGGTGTTGAGGATGAATGGTGCGAGACAGAAGGGACCAGGAGAGCAGCTCCTAGCAAAGAGGGTCATGGGAGACACGGGGGCGGGGTGACATCTTAGACTCCTCCACATTTTGCTTCAAAAAGGTGCATAGAAACGGGGTGGTAGTGAAGGAGGAATGCGGTGGTCAGTCAAGAGTAGTCTTTCTAAGATATTAGAATATGTATGGATATTCTAATATGGTGGCAGACGCTTCTATTCCCAGTACTTGGGAGGCTGAGACAGGAGGATCGCAGGTTGGTGGCCAGCTTCAGCAACTTAGAGTATGTATGAATATTGTTGGGAAAGATCCAATAGAAGGAAGAAGTGGATGATAAGAGAGGGAGATGGGGGAAAGTGTAAAGACCTCCAGGAGGAGAACGAGAGGACGATCCTAAGCAGGGATGGCAGGGCAGGCCTTGATAGGCAGGAACATGTGGCCCACAGGACAGGCGGGATGTGGTGACAACAACCTATGACAACAGTTGGGCTTAAGTGGGGTATTGCAATGGTGTTATATCATGTATCCTTTATATTATTAGTCTTTAGACTTTTAAATCTTCTGTAATAAAGACAGACTGGAAGGAATTAAATTAAGAAAATGTTGCATCTTGGGTAGGAAAATGTTTGGTACAATTTTTTAAATGGCCACAAATGCAAAGGAATTCAATGCAGTTATATGAAGTAAAGTGGGATGAGAAGAATGCGATGAATTTCTAATCTAAGAAATGTCCATCTTATTCTAAGAAGCACCAGAGTAAGATCTCCACTGACTCATCACAGGAGGACTTAGTCATCACTGATGCCAAGAAGGAGATTCCATGGATACAGCGCAAAAGCGAAGAGGTATTTATAAAGCATGGGACAGATTTGAAATAATGATCTGTGGTGAAGCAAATAAATTAGGTTCCTATGGAAACCTGGTGAGAAGCTAGAAAGTATAATACGATATGACTTGGCAGTGCACTGTGCTGTTGCAAGTGTAACTTTCCTGAAAGCAAATAGGTACCCTAAACACAGCACAATCTATTAGATTAAGTCATATGAGCTTTAAGAACTATATTTAGGGCCGGATGTGGTAGTACACCCCTGTAATCCCAATACTTGGAAGGCTGAGATAGGAGAATCACAGATTCAAGGCCAGTCTCAGCAACCTAGTAAGACCCTGTTCCAAAACAAAAAATAAAAGAGAGCTGGGGTTGTAGCTCAGAGGTAGAATTCCCCTGGGTTCAATCCCCAGTACCACACCCATACACAAAGAATAGTACTTTAGACTAACGTGAACCCAGCAAAAGTGTCCAGGCAAGCCAAAGCAAGAAATGAACTGTAGTACCCTATTTTGCAGTGAGTTTGGGGGGATGCTTGTCCTGAAGCAAAGGGGGTGGGCCAGCAACAGAAGTGACACTGGCTTCTGATGTGACGAAGGAGACATAGGCAGCGGTGTCTGAATCTAGCCTGCATATCTATTGTCACTCAAGCTCCCAAACAGTGCTTTGATTTTCCTCAGTCCATTGTTCACTGCTTAATTTTTCACTAAATTATTTTCCTTCCACTGGCTGTGGAATCGACATGGTTTCAAGTTACTTCAGTTGCCCTTGTAGCACAATTAGATTTAAGTAAGGTACAGCAGAGGCATTATTTCATGCAAACTATAGATTACTAGTCTTTGGAGGGGTTTTATTCTGTTTCTAGAGAAGTGCTATCACTGTAGCTAAATATCTATCCCCTCCCGCCCTATCACTTCTCTTGCTTTGTTAAGTGATGAACTTGATCCATTTCAGGCCATCAAAAAGGAGGTTCAACTGTTCTCCCAGAAAAGGAAAGCGATAAAAAAAGGAATCAAAGAACTTGCTAAAACTGTAAGTGCTATGATTTCATATGCTAATGTACTTGGCCTTCAGTCTAGTTTTTGAACTTCATCTTGTTGAACACAGTGTGAGAAAGTACTCATTTTTTTTCTCTGACTGCAAACCGAAGCTTCCAGCGTACTACACAGGGCTGGATTATTTTCCATATTAGACTCTATGTAAACAGTGGCTCTCTTCTGTGTCTTCCCAAAATATCTGTTTTATACAGTAATTTCTTTTTTTTTTTTTTTTGCGGTACTGGGGATTGAACTCAGGGGCATTCTACCTCCGAGCTACACCCCCAGCCCTATTTTTTATTCTTTATTTTGAAACCAGGTCTCACTAAGTTGTGGAGTGCCTCACTAGGTAGCTGAGGCTGGCTGCAAACCCGGATCCTCCGGTCTCAGCCTCCCGAATGCTGGGATTACAAGCGTGCGCCACCACGCCCGGCTATACAGTAATTTCATATTTATTTTTTATCACAGTCATATGTTTATATTTTTATACATTAGAAAATACTGAATTGTATAATTAAAAATAATGTTTTTAAAGCAGCTCCTGCCCTACTTCTCTCCACTCTGATTACTGTACTTCTGAGATGACTATTTCTATTTTTTCCTACTTTTTCTTTTGTCTTTTACCCCCATGTTTCTAAATAGTCTTCTTAATACTGCTGTTTTATGACATTTCTATTTTGACATTAATTATGGACTTGCCGGTATGGAAGAAGGTAGGTTCTTTTATATCCTCCCCTCTGTGTGTAACATACAGATAAATCCATACTCAGAATGCACACTAGTATACTTATGTAAATCTTCAAAGCTGAGCCATACTATATATTATTATTACATGCCCATTTTTACAACTTTATATATCTTGGAGTTAATAATGGCCTTTGTTTTAAAGTAGGCCTTTCCATATTCCTATTACCTATTCAGATTCTCAAAATGGTAGATCACTTTTCTCAATGCAGTCTGAGATAATCATTCTGTCAATGTTGTATTTTGGTTTTGTTTTTTTTTTTCTTTTTTAAGTTTTTGCAACCTCTTTTCCAGAACTTTCCATCTTTCAGCTCCAGCCTAAGCACTTTGCTTTCCCAGACCAGGTACGGGGCTGCTGTGCTAGAGCCTCTTCTTGTCTGTCTTCTTGGGAAATGCTCTTGTCCTTCTCCTGAGCTGGAGGCTCTATTTTCTGCATCCTTTGTGTGGGTTTTTTTTTTTGTTGTTGTTTGTTTGTTTTCTTGGCCTGCATCTTCCAGTAGCTTCCTCAGGAGGATTGCTGTGGTGTCTCATGCTTAGGAACATCCTTTAAAACAGAAATGGGCTTCTTGGATGCTATTCAAATGTAATTCATTGTGAATGGCACCTGCCTAGACTTGTACAGTGCTTTCACTCTGTTCTTGAGAAAGGGTGCAGAAGAGATTTATTTTTTGAGCTTTGGTCTTTTCCCTTCTCTTCTCTTCTCTTCTCTTCTCTTCTCTTCTCTTCTCTTCTCTTCTCTTCTCTTCTCTTCTCTTCTCTTCTCTTCTTCTTCCCTTCCCTTCCCTTCCCTTCCCTTCCCTTCCCTTCCCTTCCCTTCCCTTCCCTTCCCTTCCCTTCCCTTCTCTCTCTTCTCTTCTCTTTTGGTACTGGAGATGGAACTCAGGGGCATTGTACCTTTAAGCTAGACCTACAGCCCTATTTTATTTTTTATCTTGAAACAGGTCTCACTAAGTTGTTGAGGATCTCTCTAAGTTGCTGAGACTAGCCTTGACCTTCCATCCTCCTGTCTCAGCCTCTCAAGTACTGGAATTACAGGTGTGCACCACCATGCCAAGGTAAAATTTCATCTTTATCCTACTTTTACCTTTCTTTGATGGTCTATGTAGGTATACAGTGATTTTCCCTCAGAACTTTGTAGGCTTGCTTCATTGTCTCCTGACTTATAGTGTTTGCTTTAGAGAATCTAGTGCCTTTCTGATTCCATTTCTGTGTGTGTGTTGGGGGCGGGAGGCTGGGGATTGAACCCAGGGTCATTCTACCTTCAAATTATACCCCCAGCCCTATTTCATTTTTTATTTGGAAACAGAGTCTCACTAAGTTGCTGAGAGCCTCACTAAGTTGCTGAGGCTGGCTTCGAACCTGTGATTTCTTGTCTTAGTCTCCCAAGAACTAGGAGTACAGGCATGAACCACCACACTTAGCATCAGATTCCCAATTCTGTGTAGGTAACAAGATTCTTTATCTCTGGACACTCATAGGATCCTCTCTTTATCCCTGACATTTGGAAATTTCACAGTTTTGTGTCTCACTGTATTTGATGGATATTCATGGCTTGCTGGTGCTGATATACATACCCTCCCCACTTTTTCACCATGCTATGAGCCGTAAGAGGCTGACTGGCCTTTATGGACAGCAACAGTGGGCTCCTTTGGGAAGTGCACTGGTAGGCAACTGCACTGCAGGAAGCTAAGGCCAGGGTTCTTGTTCCCTCAGTTTCCTCCCTGTCAGGAATGAGTCAGCAGTGACTACCAGCCCTCTCAGAAAGGACTCCCAACCCTTCCCTTCAGACCAAGGAGCATAAGAGCTTCCCACAGTTGCTAGCCCAAGGTGCCCTATCATGCCTTGCTGGTTTCCTGTATCCTCAGAGATCTTTTTAAAAAGTGCTTCTCTTCAATTATCCATCTGTTTCCTACCAGGATTCTACATTTATTCCTCTTTCATGTGTTAGACCTTGGTCAGCCCTTTTTAGTTAGAAAACATTGTCTTTCGGTTCAAAGAAATGTCCTCAAATTATTGCTTTGGTAGTTTCCTCCCCTTTGTTGTTATTTTCCTGATTCTTAAGGAGGTTCAGGACCTTTGCAAAACTCTCCTGTGAATTCTCTGTGCATATCCTCTGCTCCTTTTGGTCTTTTTCTTCTTGACTGTAGGAGTTCTTTATTTTTATTTTGAATTATATTTATTTATGATAATTAGGGCTAACTAGGCTGTGGTAACAAACTTGAAAAACATAATGGCATAGAAATGGCAAGTCAACTTCATTCTCGTGTAAGAGTCCTGAGGGGAGTGTTCAGGTTGGCAGCTGTTCTGTCCCATTCAGAGACCCAGGCTGTCAGAGTCCCTGCTGTCTTCAGCACATGGCTTCTAAAGTGGCCTTGCTTGACTGATCTCATCCTAGTCAGGTGGAAGGGGAAAAAACATAGAGGTGTGCATGGAGCAAATCTGGTACTAGTCCTTATTATTAGGTTGAACTGCATAAAGTTGCTATTTTATATAATCTAACCTACAAATAATTTCTACAAAAATATATAGTTCTTAGGATAGAAGAAATAAAATAAATAGGCAGAAAGGAGACATAAAGGAGAAGGAAATTTTAATGTAAAGTTCTGCAGACTTTTCCAGGCCTCTCACTCCCCAAGTCAGTCTCTGAACCAGACCCACCACTCCCACATTCCTAGGAAATCTATAAGTCTTAAAGTTAGCCAAAAAAAATCACTTAATTATGACAATTATCTTGTGCAGTGTTAATTAACCCCCAGATAAGTAGTTTAGGCAAGAGATATATGATATCTTAAGAAACCTATAAGCCGGGCGTGGTGGCGCATGCTTGTAATCCCAGCATTCGGGAGGCTGAGACCGGAGGATCCGGGTTCGCGGCCAGCCTCAGCTACCTAGTGAGGCACTCCACAACTTAGTGAGACCCGGTTTCAAAATAAAGAATAAAAAATAGGGCTGGGGGTATAG
This sequence comes from Graphiurus murinus, assembly GCA_004027655.1. Classification (NCBI taxonomy): domain Eukaryota; kingdom Metazoa; phylum Chordata; class Mammalia; order Rodentia; family Gliridae; genus Graphiurus; species Graphiurus murinus. Next base: position 44,221 of record PVLC010004430.1, read on the forward strand.
CTCAGAGGTAGAATGCCCCTGAGTTCAATCCCCAGTACCGAAAAAAAAAAAAAAAAAGAAACCTATAATTTAGGGGACTTTCCAGCATTATCTATTAATCAAAGAGCACGTCAACCTGAGGATCCTAAGAATGATCAGACTACCATAAACCACATTGTGATCACCAGACAGAGGTCGTCCTCACATACCTTCCCATGACCACCCCTCACTAAGCTGCCTTTAAAAGAGGAACCAGGAACCCGTAGAACATATCACTCTCTGTGAAGATGGCCCACATTCTCCCTTGAATGTCTGTATTCCTTGCTTTCCTAAGTAAATCTGAGTCTCTATTGACAAATGCTGACATTCTTTGCCATCACATATGTCAAGGACCCCCACTGGTCCAGAGTCAAGCTCCCCTGTCTCTTTGGGAACCCCTCAGGCTCCTCTTTGAGAGACATCTCTTCTCCCATGACAATCCAACCTACACCTAATGTTTTCTGTCTTGTTTCTTAACTTTTTGTAATGTGTTCTTTTCAATGCAAGGTTCTAAAATTATAGCATGGTCCAGGTGTGTTCATCATTTTCTTTTTTTTTTTTTAATTTTTTTACTTTTTTTTAGCATGGATTTTTATACATTTCTTGGGTACAACAGGGTTAATCACACATTTTTGTTTGGTACAAGCTAGTACAGGTAAAGACATCCATGCACATGTGTTCATCATTTTCTATTTAGCTTTTGTGTCTGACTTTAAAAGGCCTTCCAAAACCTGGGTGTGATAGTGCACACCTATAGTCCCAGCTACTTGAGAGGCTGATGTAGGAGGATCCTCCGAGCCCAGGAGTGCAGTGCCACCATGGTCAATACAGTAAGACCTTATTTTGCTTTGTTTGTTTGTTTGAAGCCTTCCAAAGTCTCACATATTTTCTTCTTCTGATACTCCTTAGTTACTCTCATAATTCATTTTTGCAAATGTTATGAGGTTTGGATCTAACTTGATTTTTTTCAAATAAAAAGTCCATTTTCCCAAAGCCTTCTAATAGAATATGCCATCCTTTCTCCACTGATTTGCAGTACCTCCTCAGCTGAACCCTGGATTCCCAGATATAAAGGATTGTTTCTGGATTCTCTATTCTGAGATTGAGTACTGATATTACCCTAAGCCAACACCAAAAAATTTTCATTATTATAACTTTATGTTTTTGTGTCTTAAGAGTAATTCTCCCTTTGCTCTTCTTTTTTAGAATTTTTAACTTTTTAAATGCACATTTACTTTTCCATTTGAATTTAAAGTCAGCTTGCAGTGAACTTACATAATTTTGGTGCTTTAATTAGATAAATGAATTTTAAGGAGAAAACCTTAAAACTTAGCCTATTAACCTCATTCTTTACTCAATAGTACATTGGGGTAAATAAAACATCTATTTTTAGTGATTGCTACCTAAAGAGACTAAGAAAACCATCTCTTCTTTTTTTTTTTTTTTTTTTTTTTTTTTTGCGGTACTGGGGATTGAACCCAGGAGCATTCCACCTCCAAGTTACACCCCCAGACCCATTTCTTATACTTTTATTTTGAAACAGGGTCTCACTAAGCTGTGGAGAGCCTCACTAAGTTGCTGAGGCTGGCCACGAACCCGGATCCTACTGTCTCAGCCTCCCAATTACTGGGATTACAAGTGTGCGCCACCACACCTGGCTAGAAAACCATCTCTGTAAAGTTAAATTCTTTACCTATCATCCTTTTCTTATTCCAAAATATTCAGGTTCTGGATATGATGGAAGAAAATGAAAAGGTAGATAATATTGCAAAATTAGACCAACAGGAATTTGGCCTGGACCTTGAGGAACTGGAAAGGCTTCTTGATGAAAATGAAGAGGAGGTAGCAAAGGTATGGGCTCAGTGAATTTAAGTACCACAAGGATGTAAAGACAGATATAAAAACTTGGTGTAGAGAAAGGTGCTCCCCATGTTAGTTTGCCTTATACTGTTACTTTTCCTGAGCTCTGGGCTTTTGAAGTGATATCAGCCCCGGGTTGGGTGTGATACTGATCCAGAAGAGAAGCATCTTACTAGATAGCACCATAAACCCTGCTGGCTTTCAGCATGTTGAGGGCAGAGGACTAGTCCCTGGGAAGAGTTAGTGACACCTACCAGCCAGGAATTGGGATCCTAAAGAGACTAGGCTACAGGGCAGCCCTAGCCAAGATCGCAACAACAGGGAAAAGACCAAAGCCCAGTAATGACCATTTGGACATGGTCCTGGGGACCAGTGTAGGAGTTGGCCAAGTAGCCTTCACAATGGAGAGAGGAGGGTTGAATAAACTGTGACTTGGGCAACTTCTGACAATGGATATACCCAAACAGCTGGATTAGTCATGAACTCAATGGATCAAAACAAGAAAGAAAGAAAATGCAAATTAAGCAAAGTCATTTGATCAGATAATGAGTAAAATAAATGAAAATTTAAAAAATAATAAAAATAAAAATTTAAATCTGAGAGATATCATTCCTAGTTATTTTGCTAATACTTCTGCCAACAAAGTAAAATACAAGAGTCTAGAGAGGATCCTAAGGACTAAGGATTATTGAGTTTCACTTTCACATTAGGTTTTTTGGCCAACTCTATTAAAATAGAACTGCCTAATTACTTATACTTTAAGTGATATGAACAGATAAGACTAATTGAAGTACCATGTATGTTTCTAAATGGGTCCCCAAGAGTGCTGGATCATTCTTTGTATATTTTCGACCTAAGCAAAAGGGGAGTTAAGTATAGTTAAGACCCCTAGACAGAGGTCACAAACTACCACTTCAAATATGTATTGACAAAAATTAAGTTAGCATTTAGATCTCTGTGAGCTTCACATAAAAAATATGAATTTCAAACTTCTCTGATAAAACACGGAGACTTAGCACAGGGGTCAGTCCTCAGTCCCCTACGCCCATGTGTGTGACCTGGCTGCTCTTACAGGCATGTGTGTTGACACCCCAGACTTTGAGAAAGGGGGTCCCATCCTGCAGACATAAACTTCCGGAAATATTCTCAAAGCCAGGGCTGTGTGCACCAGACATTCAGCTCAGTGGAGGATGGCTCCAAGTGTTGAGGAAAGACACCAAGCGGTCCCACTGAACGTGCAGCAGTAACTAGGTAGTGAATTTGCAACAAAATGACTTTTTGTAAGAGGCCACATTTTAATTTTAACTTTTGCCTTCACCTGTGTGCTTCAAGATCAGAAAGGATGCAGAGATGCATAACCTAGCCAAGAGCTATTTGGCTGAGCTGATCAAAGAAGAATGCTGGACTTCTATGGCTGTGAAAGGCCGGGCTCTTAAGGTAAAGACATAACTCCAGGTACAAAACCTGAGCTGATAAGAATTTTCATGGAAAATCTTGGCATAAAATTAGCCAGGCATGGTGGTGCATGCCTGTAATCCTAGCACTTGGGAGGCTGAGGCAGGAGAATCCTAAGTTTGAAGCCACCCTGAACAACTTAGTGAGATCTCATCTCACAATATAAAATAAAAATGGCTGGGGATATAATTCAGTGGTAGAGTACCCCTGGGTTCACCCCTCTCCCAACACATACACACACACACACACACACACACACACACACACACACACACACACACACACAGTCTCACAGCATAAAATTAAAAAGAAATGTTAAATCCACACATAGCAAAACATTCAAAGAATGCATTGCTTCTTCCTACACTGAAATAAAATGCCACCTTACCAAGTTCCACACACATCAAAAGGTAGACAAATAATTGTTCACATTTACACCTCTGCTTGCCTTTGCATTTTCTAAGGAGCTGTTTTAATTTTCCTTGTGCAGGGTGACAAAAGCCCAGGTTTGTGTCTGTGTTCTAGATTAACTACTCACACATCTTTTTTCACTTTCAATTATCACACATGAGTGCGCACACACAAAATGCACATATACATTTAGATAATGAAGCATTACTCTACATTTATGTCGTTGAGTTTTGTTCTAGAACAGAGTTTCCCAAGAGTGGCATGTTTGGGGCTGAACAGTTTGTTGTGGGACTCTACTAGTCATTGGAGGGTGTTAAGCAACATCCCCTTCCTCTTTCTAGTAGACAGTAGCATCCACACCCTTAGTGATAAAAAATAAAAAATGTCTCCAGATACTGCCAGAGGTCTGGGGGAGGGGAGAAGGTGGGTAAAATTGCTCTTGCTTAAGAACCATTGCTTTCGAAATAAATCCTTTGCAAAAGCACAGTATTTTATACAGTGTATACCAATACCCATGGCAATATACCATTTTATATTTAAAAAGCTTTCCATTGTCAATTTCATTCATGGCATAATATCCTATGAGTTCATTTTAATCAGAGAAAACATCCTCCACACAACCCCGAACAATTGTACTGAAAATGATTTTATTTCCTCTTGCTTTTTCTCCAAGTGCTTTCACATCCCCTATGTGGTTGAGAACTTCCCAATGAAAGAGCGCACAGCTGAAGAGTTGAGTGAATTGGAGAGAGTTTTGCAGCAAAAGAAGATTGAAACAGAGTGTCTTAAAGTACTATTTTAAATATATATATATATATATGTTTATATAAGTGATGTGATTTACTTCCGGAACTTCATACAGATTTGAGTTGGGATACAATTTAAGATAAGTTTACATATTGTGTATATTTATATTTTTATTTCTTACTTATTTGTACAAATATTGTAATGACTATAGGAATCAATCTCCATACAATAAATTGAGACACCTATGTCCTATACAACTTTATGGGCTAGCCCTCAAATATGAGGATATGCTTTAAAAAATAAGAGTTGGGAAAATAAAAGTTGCTTGTTCAGAGATTGTCTTTATCTACACTACCCTTTTATTTATTTATTTATTTATTTATTTATTTATTTATTTATTTATTTATTGTGGTACTGGGGATTGAACTCAGGGGCATTCTACCTCCGAGCTATACTCCCAGCCCTATTTTTTTTATTCTTTATTTTGAAACAGGGTCTCACTAAGTTGCAGAGTGCCTCACTAGGTAGCTGAGGCTGGCCGTGAACCTGGATCCTCCAGTCTCAGCCTCCCAAATGCTGGGATTACAAGCATGTGCCACCACGCCTGGCTTCACACTACCCTTTTATGCTATCCACTTACCACTAGAGATTGTGCCGTAGGATAATTAACCAAAGATGAAGTAGAATCCACTACAATGAAATTGCGATTTTCCTAAAGAAATCTCAGTTTTTGTTTGTTTTAGCAACAATCTCTGCCAAATCAGTAAAAACCACAGGCCCTTTGATGTAGCATTGTTTTCACCAGAATTTTACAGCTACTCTTTCTGAAACAGAAGATGAAAGCAGACTTCAATCTTAGCCTATACCCTCCAATCTCACATGAACAATCTCCTTTGTAAAATATGAAGGGAAGAATAATTTTTCATGCTTAAATACCAAGAAAGACTCAAAATACTTAAAAGCAGGTATCACCTTGACACACATATATTGTATATTTTCAAGGACTTTTCTTCTTTTGATTTACCCACAGTTTGTCAGTTTCTGAAGCTTTAATCTCTTCTGCAGCGGTTTTGGGATCTTTCCATCACTTTGAATTAAGTTGTTGTTAAGACAACTTAGCCTCTTAAGATTATTGCTGAAATAATTAAATTGTCACACAATAGTCCTTTGGAGAATTTGTATTATTGCCTAAATTCCATGTCATCTTTTTTTTTTTTTTTTCTATATCTAGCTACGGAAGGAAATTGTAGAGGTTCAGTCTGCAGTCACCTTGGTTAAAAAGCACCAAGAAGATGATTATGAAGAAGAAGAAGATGAAGATAAGATAGCAAAAAATAGCAACTTGCCCAATTACCTGCTTGGGAGTCTGAGCACTGATTTTGGGATAGATACCTCTTTCCTGTCAAGCCAATTGGAACTTCATTCCAGAGAAGAAAAAATCAACCAAATTATATTATTGAAAGTGGGTGAATTTTCTTTTATCCTCAAGAATCTCTAAAACTCCCCATAAGGTGTCTTCCAAGGGTCAATCAGATGATGTCTTTAAACTACATAGAAAAATATACAGGTGGCTCCCATTCGTCCTTTAGACAGAACTTGTATAGAAGAGTTGCTTCCAAATGGATTCTGTGATACCAACTTTTCTAAAGAATACTCTGCATGGGTTGACACCACAAGCTGCTGTTCTGCTTAGATCTTTAGTCAGCTCGAAGAAACTCTTAAATTCCATATTCTCAGTTAGTTAAATGTCAGTTAGGATTTCCTTGTAAGGTCAAGACATGATTGCTTATCTTTCTGCTTAACCTGGGGAAATGCAATTTCCTCTATAAGATTTCTGTAAATTCTGGTGTTCAGAAATAAGCTCTCTGGCTCTTAGGCCCTTGTCCTTACTTTCCACCAAAAGGTCAGTGTCAGAACACATCTGTCTACAGAGAAGATTCTACTGAAGGGGTTGTTTTGTTTTGTTTTGTTACTAGGGATTTAACGCAGGGGCATTATACCCCCGAGCTATGCCTCCAACCCTATTTTTATTTTTTAGTTTGAAACACGTTCTCACTAAGTTGCAGAGGGCCTCACCAAGTTGTTGAGGCTGGCCTTGAACCACTGTGATCCTCCTGTCTCAGCCTCCCAAGTACTGGGATTATAAATGTGCACCACCTTGTCGAGCTTACAGGAGGGTTTTTTAAATGCGGTGGCGGAGATTAGAAAATTAATGTTATTTACTCTTGTTCTTAAAAGTCCTTCACTTATGTCTGCAATTTGAGTTCTAGCTTCTGGCCATGTTGCTCAGCTCTCATTTCCTATCCTTTTCTTCTTCTCCTCCAACCTTGAAATTCTTGTTCTTTTATTCTCACAATGGTTATCTTTTGTTGCTCAGCTTCTGCTGACCCCTGCCCCAAGGAATTACCTTCTTGTAGCCTTATGTTTTCCTACAAGGAGTGATTTCATCCCAAGAAAAACTCAGGTGCTAGGTGTTAAGATAATTTTTCCACCCTACTTTAATGGTTTCCTCTTCAGTAGGAGAGATACAAAGACTGAACTCTGACAGTAACATAATGGCCACTTGGAGCTGAGCCATGAGTCGTAGTGGGGAAAATCCGCCTGGACACACTGCCACTTTAGGTATCAACTGATCCAGCTGGCCATCTCCGACTCCCCTCTTACCTGAGAAAGACCTGACCCTATAGAGAAAGAATATTGTATATGATAGTGCTTCCCTTCAAGATTCTCCAAACACACTCCATAGGCCCTTTCTTCCTCTCTGCCTCTCCCCAACAATGTTACCAAGCAGAGGTGCTTCCCAACTTAAATCCTATATGTTGCTTTATAAATATTTCATGATGGATTTTTTTTTAGAACATGCACAAAAGTAGAGAGAAATTCTTCAATGAGCCTCCAAGTGCCCATCGACTACTTCAGCATTTCGTCATTTATCATCATACCTGCACATTGAATTACCATTATTATTTCAGGAAGCACTTCATGCAATAACAGTTATGCATTAAATTATGCTATTGCCTTAATCCTACCGATGGTTGAATGCCACTGTAAATTAGTGAACCAAGAAATGACTCAATATAAACAGTAGCCAGGAAGGTTAGTTTTACCTTCTTTAGAGACAATTTCTGGACTGACTTTGGAAGGATAGTAAAACTGTGGGATCATGTTAGCAGTAAAGATATGAGATGTGATGTGTTTTCAGTAACATATTGGTATTTCAGGATATCATTTACAAGGTAAAAACTGCTTTCAATAGTGAGTTTGACACTGCATATAAACAAAAAGAGTTTGAAATTGCACGAGTAACGGAAAGAAATGTTCGAATTCAAGAAATTATTTCAGATCTGGAATTGGAAGAAACAGTCTGGCAACCTGTATTTGAAGACTGTGAGAAGCCAGAAAGAATCCTCGTTGTGGAAGATTATGAGGTACGGGCTAGCCCTGTCACCCCTTCCCACTTTCTCTGGAGATCTGCCCCAGCTCCCATTTAGTCATCTTTTTGTTTACACTACTCATTGTAATTGTATTAGGTAGCACTCTCAATTACAGGTAACAAATGCAGGTGATGTTGCCGCAGCAATAGTGAGGATTTCTCTTATGAATCCAGGGAAGACTTGGAGACAGAGTGTGGGAAGAAACAAGAAGCAAAGGCTGGAACTTTGTAGGGAGTCTGGAAGCCCTTGTTCTTCATCTCTGAGCTCACTTCCCTGTGCATTTCATACCACTCAAGAAATCAGTGGGTCTGAATTGGAATCTCTTGGTCCCAGTTCACGGTTTGGCAGGGAAGGGGTTCAATGCACGTACTCGACAGTGTTGGGCCACGCTGTGGGAACGAGGCCCATGGAGTTTCAGTAGTCATCTAGGTCATTGGAGCAGTACAGATGCCAAGGAAAGGGGGCTTGCAGATGGCCTTCTTTAAAATATTAGCACAGAGGCAGTTGTGGAAAAAAAAATGCCTAAAGAAAACAAAATATTTCATTTTTCAAAAGTTAAAAAAAAAATGCTAGGGACTACTCAAAATTCACTTAATCACTTTGGGCTATGAGCTAGTAGTAGTGTTCAGAAGTAATATTCTCACAATCCCTGTTAAGACGCCAGGCACCATTCTATCTAGTGTCCTAGATAGACTGGGCTGCGTTTATAGTTGTACAACCTTATAATACAGGTACGAACATCCCCTCAATTGTGCAGGTGAGACCAGGGAGGCACAGAGGAGTTCAGTAGCTGGACTAAGTTTCATATCTAGTAAGTGACAGAGTTGCGGTCAGGACGCAAACTTCTGTGCTTTAGCCAACTTTTTCATCACTGTGGCCAAAATACCCGACAAGCACAACTTAGAGGAAAAGAGATTTATTTGAAGCTTGGGGTTCCAGCGGTCAGTCCACAATTAGCTGGTTTCTAGGCAGGGACCTGAGAGGCAGGGCCAGGGCATAGTGAGGAGGAAAACTGTGCTTGGCCCCTGGTGGTGGGAGAAGACAGAGAAGGGAGGGAGCGGGGGCAAGGGACAGATACAGTCCCCAAGGCCACCCTCTCCTTAGTGACCCACCTCCTCCAGTCATGGCCTGCGACTGAACCCAGCCGCATTGCTTAACACACAAGCTTCAGGATACATTTTAATCCAAATCATAACGAGAGGACATGGTTGTAATCTCCGCATGTATTCAAGAGAGTCATTTTTCCCTGACTACATGCCATGTGACCTGACACCTGGAGCAGGGTGACAGCCAAGACCTCACCCTGCCACTCGGAAGGGCCCTGCTCAGGGCCTCCCTTTGCACGTGCGGAGTTAACCTCCACCCCACCACCACTACCATCGTCACGCCTGTTTCTTCTTGGGCTGGACCCTTGTCTCCTTGTATCCAGCTGTTCTCCCTCTGTTCTGGCCACACTTTCCTGTTCATAGTTTTTTAATTGCCCCAAGGTCTTGACCTCTCAGGACCCCTGTCCTTCAGGATTTGACTCCAGTGACACTTCTTTGACCACCCCCACCCCCCGCTTAGTCTAAACCAAATCACCTCTTATAATCTCTTCAGTGATGAGACAAGATTGAAAGCTAAAAGTAAAGATTTGTCCTTCTAAGCCTCTCATTTTAGACCTCATCTTCATTCCAGAATAGGAAACTGGCTGCAAAAATCTAGTACCATTTAATCTCCTCCCAGTATGTGGAAGGAAAGTTTGGTTTAAATTTTATAAGAATAATGTCAGGAAACAATCTTTTCTCTTTCAGATTAAAGCTCATAAACACATTACTGCCTGGCAAAAAGCCAAAACAGATTTGGTGGCAGCCCAAGAGACGGAGCAATGGTTTAATTTACGGGTATATGGTTTTACTCAAACAGAACCCAAGACCCTATTTCCTTTGGGGATACTTGCATGCCATTAGAGAAGGACATCATGATATTTGTCATGGTCCAGAGGCCACTCAAATCTCAGTGGGTTTCCTCCTGTTCTCTCTTCTATACCACTGCCACCCTCCCCTATCCTAAGTGCAGACATTCTAATTTGGGGGAGGGGAGATGCCCCTCATGTCGGATCTCTGTCTCAGCTGCCCTCTCTGATCCTGGCTCCTTCCCAGGGTCTTGACATTAGAAAAAGAGCCTTGATGGACATGATGGGAGGCGTTCTGGAAGTCAAGAAGGAAGACATTTTGAAAATGGTGAGATTTCTAGCCATCTTTGCAGAAGGTACAACAGGACCAAAAGAACTACTTAAAATTTGCCCTTTTTTATTCTATATGATCCGTTTTAGAAATTCTACAGCAACAAATATTAGACAGTCTTCTAATGACACACTACAGTAGGCAAATATGAGGAAATTTGCCTTTTATTCACACAAAAAGCAAACGGATGGACACAAAGAAGTGACCGCAGTGCTTTCGATCTTTGTCAAAAGCAAGGATACACTTCAACTGGAATTGTCCCGTTATTCCTGGAGGCATTTTCTCTGAAACCTGACATAGGGGTTCCTGAAGTGCAAGTGTATCTCTAGCTATAAAGATGCCAGCACACATCACCTGAGTCTGTTGCCTAAAAGTTGGGGCATATCCCAAACTGCCCTCCCTCACCAAGTCACAGAAAAACACTTGTAATTTTGTTCATATGCTTTAGTCAATGTGTCAGGCCGTTGGTCCTTGCCAACATGAAGAGGTACACCCTTTCAAAGAGGTTTTTTTTTGGGGGGGGGGGTTATACTGGGGATGGAACCCAGGGGCATTCTACCTCCAAGCTACACCCCCAACCCTTTTTATTTATTTTTTTTGTTTTGAAACAAGGTCTTGCTAAGTTGCTGAAGCTGACCTTGAACCTGCAATCTCCCAGTCAGAGCTTCCTAAGTACTGGAATTATAGGCATGAGCCACCATGCCCTGCTTAACTGCAATCCTAGCTTTGAGCTTTTACTGCCCTGCTACATTTACACTTGAGCTAGAGTGCATGCCTTCTTTTATGTCTTCAGGTGATCCCTCAACCTGCTTTCATGGTTAAATCCGATGCCCTGTGGACTGAAGAAGAAAGGAAACAATTCAAAGACTATGAGAAAAAAGTCAAAGAGTTAAATGAAGAAAGAGATAAGTATAGAAAGGTCAGAAGAGCCAAAACTTAATACAACTTACCATTTTTTTGTTTCAACGTATTTCAAATATTTTTTTTAATTTATGTTTTAAATGGATAAAGAATGGTGCTTCAACTTAAGTTCTCTTGAGAATTTCTCACTTAGAAAAGTAGTGGGAGATAAATTTAAGGAAAACAATTTACTTATTTATTTGTTTGTTTGTTTTGGTACTGGGGATTGAACCCAGGGACATTCTACCTCCGAGATACATCCCCAGCCCTATTTTATTTTTATTTTGAAACAGAGTCTCACTAGGTTAATGAGAGTCTCACTACTTGCTGAAGTTGTCCTCAAACCTGTGATCTTCCTGTCTCAGCCTCCCAAGTACTGGAATTACAAGCGAGTGCCACCACACCCAGCTAGGTTAGAATAATTTAAAATGAAAAGAACTAGCAGTGGTCTTAAAAAAGTTCTTAGTGATTTCAACATTCCCCACATTGTGATCATTTCCTAGGTCCGTTCATTCTCTAGATGTTTAATGAACCTCTATCATGGCACATGCGAGTCACTGTGAGAGATCACACTACCCGTCTACAGCTATTTGAGTTCAGTGATACTTTTGGTTGATGTGTTCTCAGTCTCAAGGAAAGGATTTCAGAAAAGAATGGCACAATTAGTGCAGCACATACTTTACACGGTTCTTATTTTAAGTTTTTGCAATGTGGTTCCGCTTTTTATATCCTCCCATCACAAAGAGGCATTCCCACATTAACATTGCTAACAATTCTTCTAGAGATGTAAAAGATGATGGTGTATACAACCAAGTAAACAAGAGCAATTTTTTGAGCCTATTGAGAACTTGTCTATATTTTTATTCACTGCATTTTAATCCAAGATGACACTTGTTTAATGCAACTTGGTTTTCTAGGCCTATTTCAGGCTGTATCATTTAGCCATCATTAGTGATTTTTATCCCTCTCCCTCTCTTTTCTCCAATGTAATCTTTTTAAAGCAAAACTCCCAGACACACAGTATCTTAAGATCCACGTGGAGCATCTCTGGTTGAAGGGCCAGTGGACCCAAAACCACTGGCAAGCTCTGCCATCCTCCTGCCCCTCCCTTGCAGCAAAATAAAAACACCACTACTGACAAGCATTTAATTTGCCCAATCATTAACTTCACTACCGCCTTCCTTTCAGTCGTTAGAAGCAGAATTGAAGAAACTTCAAAACTCCATTCAAGAAAGCACACAGAACTTCGATGAACACTTAAAAAAACTCTTTGAAAAGAGAGTGAAGGCAGAGATGGTCATCAACCAGGTAGAGAAAGTCTTCACTCCTTTGACTTGTTCTTAGGATAATGACCAACACTCTACCTGGTGCCAAGACCCTGCAAGCCCAGGTCCCAGGGTCCCTCTCCAGCCTCACTGTGGCGTCCTCCCCTCTACTTGCCTTACACTTCCTCTTCCCATGTCTTGATAAGTAGCTGCTTTGGGGAGAGGGAGGGAGCTTCCCCCTGCAAGGGGTAAGGAGTGGGATGGGAAATGAGGGCTAGAGGATTTCTCTGAGTGATGAAATGTTCTAAAATTGTTTGTGGTGATACTTCCACAACTCTGTGAGTATATGCAAAACCATTGCATTATATGCTATACATGAGGAATTATATAGAATATGAATTATACTTCAATAAAACATCATAAAAAAAAGCCAGATATACTTAGAACACCTAGTTGTAAAAGAAAATGAAGAAACTATCTGGTAATATCCAAAGGACTTGGGAACCAATCTCATATGTCATCTTTAAATGAGACCATTTAAGATTCAAAGATGGTAACAATTATAATTAATTAAGACCCATAAAATTTGTTCAAATTCATGAATTTCTGATTTCTAAAAAGGAAAATGCCAACCAATCACCTTCAAAACATGACAACTAATTCACCGTCTAAAAACTGCTAAAGAGAAAACATCAAGTATTTATTCTGCCTTTCCTATATGAACTGTATCACGAGGTAGCCAAACAGTAGATAAGTAGGAGCATCCATTTATGGAAGTGTTTCCATTAATAAGTAGACACAGACTATAACCATTTTGCAACTATCACTGTAGTTTATTGACCTGGGCGTTGAGCATCTACAGCTACAAGCATCATGTAAAGACAACCAGATACTGTGTGTCTCCTGGCCAAAGAACACAGCATCACCTGCAACCCTGCCAAAAGGATTAAACCTAAGTCTGATCATCCCTCCCAATCCAGCTGCCAATTCTGAGGAAACAGAGAGGATACAGGAGCCTTATGAGCTACACCACAAGTGTGCAGTAGATAGAGCCCAGCCTTGGTGAAATGACAGGCCACTGACTATAAATGAGTCGTGGGGGAAAGAAAGGAATAGAAGGAGACATGACGATTATAAGAGATTTAGAAGACATGACAAAAAAATTAATGGGCAGGTTATAATGTGGTACCTAGGTAAACACACTTGAGATAAACTACAGAGAAACACAGGCAGCTGCTCAAGACAGTGGTTAGTACTGGGATTGAGATTTTGATGGGGAATCCTAGATGCAGCTTCTGTGGTAGAAAAGTTCTGTTTATTGAATTAAGTGATGAGGGTAAGAGTGTTGGACTTTACAATAATTAATTAAACTGAACATTCATGCATTGTATTTTTCTGAATGTGTGTTTTACCTTATAATAAAATGATAAAAAGGTAAAACAGCCAAGCAATTATTGGAACAATCTCTATTCACTTTTTATTTAAATGATTTCTCTCACTTGTATGTCATAAAATTGTCCGATTAGAGCCAAGCCTATGACCATCAATTGAAAGTCCTTTCTCAGGTAAGAGTATTGATCACCACCTCTCTACCCTGGCCTTCTTTTTAATTTTCTGCAGGAGGAATTGAAAATAAATAACCTTGTGTTTTCTTTACTGCTGGATGAAGAAATAAGCTCCAGAGAATTGTTCTTGAACAACTACCTTGTAAAGAAGCAAGAGGAGAAAGTAAGTATCATGCCCATGTCTGAGTGTGATACTTCCTCCCTCCCTCCCTCCCTTCCTTCCTTCCTACTCAACCGTGTGCATTCCTGGGCTCCCAATCTGGGGCTTTGCTCCAGAGTTAGGTGAAAGAACCCATTTCAATCAGTTAATAAAGTTATGTGAGTATGGGTCTGCAATACTTTAGTCAAAAGAACTGTGAGAGCCAGGCATGGTGGCGCATGTTGTAATTCCAGTACTTGGGAGGCTGAGACAGGAGGATCGAGGGTTCAAGGCCAGCATCAGCAATTTAGTGAGGCCCTCTGCAACTTAGACCCTGTTTCAAAATAAAAAATAAAATAGGGCATGGGGTGTAGCTCAGAGGTAGAATGCCCCTGGGTTCAATCCCTAGTACCACACACACACACACACACACACACACACACACACCCCAAACTGAGGCTTTTTTGTGACATGTGGTTTATAGACTGAAACCACATAGCTTCATGTTGAAAGCACCAGCTTTCAACCACTGACTAGCTATAGAGTCTTGAGCAAGCATAGAACCTTGCCATTCTTTAGGGAGTATTGTTCTCTACAGACCATTTGGCACTCTGTTTCATTTTTCTTTCTGATGCTGGGGATTAAACCCAGGGCCTCACACATGCTAGCTAAGTGCTCTACCTTCAAGCTCAATCCCCAGCCATTTTTATTTTGAGACAGGGTCTCACTAAGTTGCCCAGGCTAGCCTTAACTAAACTCTTAAATTTTACTAAACATGGAAGCAATGGGTTAGTTCATAGAATAAAAAACTGTCATAGTCTGAAAACAATCTAAATATAAGCATAAATAGATATAGTTCATTAAAAAGATGGCATGTAAGCCAGGTGTGGTGGCACACACTTGTAATCCCAGCATTTGGGAGGCTGAGACCGGAGGATCCGGATTTGAGGCCAGCCTCAGGTGCTTAGTGAGGCCTTCCGCAACTTAGTGAGAACCCGTTTCAAAATAAAGAATAAAAAAAAATAGGGCTGGGGCTGTATCTCGGAGGTAGAATGCCTCCAGGTTCCATCCCCAGTACCGCAAACAAAAAAAAAAGATGGGATATACAAAATGCTTATTACATAAAACGTTTCAATAGATGTCAGTTTTTATTACTAGTATTAATAAAGGACATTTGTGAATGCACAACTTGTATCATAAATGACACATATGCTTACTTTTATCTAAGAGTCTATTCTTAGACTCTTAGAGCATATGCAAAGAACTGTCCAAAGACATCCCTCCTCAGAGCAACCTTCTCTCACAGATAGAAGACTGTCTCAGAGGAGCCGGTACATGCCTGTGTCATCACAGTGTGTAATAGAGCAGGAGCTAGAACTGCGGGAAGTAGATGAAGACCACACCCAAACGAGAATAAGCAGAGGCTATCCATTCACGGCACTAGCCGGCCACCATCTCTTGCTTTTGGCAGGAGGAGTCTCAAAGACAGGCAGAGGAGTGGGAAGCTGTTCAGCAAAGGAAGGGAGGGCTCAGGTTCACCCTGGTTGGAAGTTGTTGGCTTGGGCAAACCAATTAGAGTCAGAGCAATCTATTGGTTATAGAACATATTTGGCCTTCTCTGGATGGTCCTAAGTTAGAAGTGTGCGTGAAAACTAGAGAAGCTGGCAATTACTGACCAAGGCCTGACATTTAGGGGCAATCGCTGCAAAGGTTGTGGTTCAGCCTCTCAGCTGGTGCTGAAAGGTAGTGGGTCAGAGTTCTGTTTTTATATATGGTCTGGCCATTGTCTGTATTCAGACTCTCAGAACCTAGGTCCATTAAAGGGAGGGAAAGTCTACCTTTCCTTGTCCACACCATCCTGCGAAGAATATAGTGTGCTCCATAGATGCTGTGTTACTCAATACCGAACTGGCTATCCTTAGAAACAGGTGGCTGGATGTTCGGTCTTTCCAAGTCTCCAATTGGTTTACTTTCTTCTATACATGTTTTCTGTAACGGACACTCCACAGACACATTTATCTTGTGCTAGAATATTCCCTATTCTTCTTAGAACCCCCTATACTTTAGTTTATCCTGAAAAGTCTCCAATTCCAATGTTCTATTCCTACTGCTTTTACAGAGTCAGACTTCAGAAGCCATCCGGAAATCTAAAGAAGACCTCGATGCATACAAGGAGAACTACGACAACTTACTGGCAGAAGACAAGGTGAGAGAGCCACTGTGTCACCCACTGACGATGCAGTTGAGTTGCTCTCAAGACTGGGGGAAGGTTGAAGGGCATATAACGTAATTTCCTCATAGATTTTTCTTCTACTGATTCCCAGTTATGAGTGAACTTCATTCTATGCCATTGCATGTTCAAAACTCTAGGATTTTTCAAACTTAATGTTAAAGAACCCATTATTTGGTTTTGAATTCAATTTAGGAGGTCTGACCAGCAGTTTTGTAATGAAAAATAGAACAGAATGGCATAAAGAAGTTAAAACAGCTGGTATAGTGGCAACACCTGGAACCCCAGGACATAGGAGACTGAGACAGAATGATTACAAGTTCAAAGTTAGCTTTAGCAACTTAGCAAGACTCTGTCTCAAAATTTAAAAAAGGGCTAGGGGTGCAGCTCAATGGTAGAGTGCTCCTGAGTTCAATCCTCAGTACCACAAAGACAAATAGGAGGGAGGAAAGGAGGAAAACAGAGAAGACAAAACAGGAGAAGGGAAGGGGAGGGGATGGAAAAGAGCAGAGTAACTTGCCTGGTGTATGAGTAAATATTATTTTGAGAAACTTCTATTCAGCATGATTTCTATGACCTCTTATATGAGATAACATTTCATATACCGGGGGTGCTTCCTAGTCAAAACAAATTTTGAGAAATCTTCTCCCAGTTGTCACCCTCTAACAACTTCATAAACCAAGTTTTCATGGGATTTTGAAAATCAAAGTGGTACAACCTGTATGTTGAAGAATATCATCAACTGAAAGGTTTCTGAAAAAGTTGGAATCCTGGTGACAAAGTGTTTGTCCTTAGGTTCTGGATCGCAGCTTTAAAAAGGAATTTTCTGATATTCCCAGTCATCAGGTGGATGTGCTCTACAAACTTTTTAAACGCCGGCCAAGGTTTGTTTCTCCTTTGCTACTATGTTCTGAGAAAAAGTCTGTAAATGAAGAGAATTATAAGATTTCGCCTGTTTTTTCTCCCAATTAGAAATAATCAGCATAACAGATTTTAAGTGAAAACATTTGTCTTGATCATAATTCCTCATTTTTTGAGGTTATGTGTAATTTTAATATAGGGAATGAAGTATAATGATCTCATTATTTAAAAATAAAGTGCCATGCCAGGAGCTATGGCCCACACCTGTAATCCCAGTACTTGGGAGACTGAGACAGGAGGATCGCAGGTTTGAGGCTAGCTTCAGCAACTTAGCAAGAACATGTTTCAAAAAATAAAAAGTGCTGGTGGTGTAGCTCAGAGGTAGAGCACCCCTGGGTTTAATCCTCAGTGCTGCCAAAAAAGTGAAGTGTCAGCGTAAGCATAATGCTATTATTGTGTTTATTTTACATGTGAAAAAGTTCCTCTTAAGGCATAGATGTCATACAGACTTAGAAACAGTTTTTTTCTAAGGTGCTTTCCAACAAATATAAGTCCCTTATGGCATGAATTGGATTTACATGTAATAGGCTCCCAGGACTAAATAAATTAGGGAAAATGCTGGGTTTAAAAAAAAAAAAAAAAGTTAAACAGTGTTTCTTGTTACAGAACCTCTCAGAACTTGTTATTGGCCTTTGGACCGCTAAGTATAAGAAACAGAGTAAGCAAGCCGGGCGTTGTGTCGCTCGCTTGTAATCTCAGTACTTGGGAGACTGAGACAGGAGGATTTCGGGTTCGCAGCCAGCCTCAGGTACTTAGTGAGGCCCTCTGCAGCTTAGTGAGACCCTGTTTCAAAATAAAGAATAAAAATAGGGCTGGGGGTGTAGCTTGGAGGTAGAATGCTCCTTCATTCAATCCCCAGTTCTGCCAAAAAAGAAATAGGAAATAAAGTAAGTAGCATTTTCCAAACTTAACTGAGCACTAATTACCTTCCTCAGAGTATCTCATGTGATTATGCTCAAGACAAAGGTGGACAAATGCCAGTATAAATGGTTGAAAATAACAATTATCAGAAATAGTTCTAAAGTATCTTTTTTAAAACTTGAGAGTAGCATTAGAATTATATTTTGCTAATTTCTAACATCATAAATTCAGATTTTCAATCTAGATATCATGAAGCTTGTGTCAAAGGTGCAGGCTAAATTGTGTCCAAGATGCAAGCTCATTCTCTCACTTTTGACAGGTTGTATGTACCCTAGGGTTTTAACCCAGAACCTGCCTCAGGTCTTGGTTTCCCTATTTTTAAAAGAATATGCTATCATGAAGCCACATATACACCTTTTCATTGTGAAGAAAAACTGACCTGCTATATAGCAGGAGGCAGTGGGGAAAGCACAAGCTTTGCTGTCAAACAATTCATTTTAAGTCTTAAGTCCACCGCCCACCAGACCTGGAGACAGCTGCAGGCCAGGAGCTTCTCCCAGAGCCTAACGTCCCTAAGAGACGGCGATAGCAACACTAATCTCACCGCTCCCTTCCCAGCTGCAGCCCAGGGAAACGAAACTAACCTGTTAATGTAGATAAAAAGAGGCGCTTCTCCAGTTTCATATATATCTAAGCATATCTACTGCACAGAGGATCCCGGCAGTGGAGGCGCTGGACAGACCCAAGGAACACCTGCACTCCTCTTGGGCATTTATCTGCCTGCTTGCAATACATTGGAGGGTGATATTTCCCAGCAGAAGTAAAGCTGCCAGAGCTGACAGCAGTTAGGGACATCTCTAGTCCAGACCAGGTTCATGTCTGGAGACCCAGACAGTATAGAAGAAGGTTCTAGGTGGGTGCTTCTCTCTTTGGAATAATCTATCCACTGGTCCTCAAGTGCCAAAGAAAATTGCCATATAATATATATTACGCCTATGCTAAGGGTCTTGTTATTTAACTTTGTGTGTGTGTGTGTGTGTGTGTGTGTGTGTGTGTGTGTGTATGAATGTGAAAGGTTGACCAACTTTTCTTGATAATCCCAGGGTTCATAAACACAAAATGCATTCAGAGGTGACCAGTACTGTTCCTTTTGGAGACCGACCAGGATCTGGCAAGTTGAATAAGGAAAATTTTGCCCAGTTAATGAAATCCATGGAAGAGTTGGATAATATTAATAACATGCCAGAAGGCTTGGACCCACTGGTCTGGGATCATTTCTGCATAACCAGACGAGCAAAAGTGGAAAATGAGTATAAAGTATATATTATCACTTTTATTTTACTTTTAGTGTACTAATATCAACTATATAGTTACACCACTGCTCAGTGCATCCAAAAAGTTGATCATTTAGGTTTTCCTGATAGGGTAGTAGTTTGAGATATTAATAAAATAACTAAATAAAATATTAACTTTGGTACTATTGAAGACCTCGCACAGGCCTGTGCTTGTAGACCCATACTGCCCAAAATAGTGGCCACTAACGACATGTGACTACTGAAATCAATGTAGCCAGTGCTAATTGCTGTGCATGAAAAATATACACAGATTTAGAAGACTTAGTATGAAAGAAAAAAAAAAAGAATGGAAAATGCCTCATTAATATTTTTCATATTGGTTATACGCTGAAAGGCCAATATTTTTGCTGCATTATCTTCATTGAAATATATTAGTATAATTAAGTTCATCTGTTTCATTTTACTTTTTTATAAAGTAGCTACTACAAATTTCAAATTTACATATATGCTCACATTACATTTCTGTTGGACAGCACTGAGACAGATCTGGTCTCATTTTGCATAGATTAGAAATATATTTACCTATCAGACCAACTTTTGCTAGTATAGAAAAATTAGAGCAAAGGGTAAAATTTTGAGAGCATGCTTATTTGGCAAGAGAATCCTCCTCTTGCTTTTTCTTGTCCCTGCCTCCCCTCCCCAGATTCCCTAAACCCAGTACCATATCCATCAGGCAGGCACATTTTTATTCAGTTATCTGTGATTGTTTTATAATTTCACCTAAGGCAATGGAAACAAATCTCAAATTAAGGTATAAGAAATAGTCTAGCCATTTGCATACTTGATTTTCAACAAAAAGCCAATTTGATACTCCTCAAATTTTTCATGGGATTGTGCCATGCACATTTTCCACACCTTTTATTACATCGGAGCAGGGATTTAAATTCTTATTAATCTCTTAGAAAGATGGGCTTGTTAAGGTTTTATAGCAAAACAAAAAGTTAAAAACTTATGTTTACTGAAGTCAAAGCTCTGCATGTCCTGAGATGTTGGCGGTTGTGTTTCTTCAGGTGAAGCAGAAAGCGGCTGGCTTAATGGAAATGATGGCATTTCTCCGGAAGAGAGTTGAGGATGACGAAAAGCTGCAGCAGGAGATTGAGAGAGTGTTCCATGAGCTCATCCTGTAATTTAAACCTTTCACTCAGGCGTCCCAGTTCAGAGTCTCAGCTAGGTTTGGTCAGGTTGTGTTGTCCCTGGGGGAGAATGCCTGTTGGCCCACAGGTTTGCAGCTGCCACACACCCTCTCAGTTCCAAAGTTGCACTGAAATTTTCTATTTGAGCCGGTGTGGTGGCGCACGCCTGCAGTCCCAGTGCTTGGGAGGCTGAGACAGGATCACAGTTCCAGAACAGCCTCAGCAACTTAGCCTATTTCAAAAAAAAAAAAAAAAAAAAAAGAAAAGAAAGAAAGAAAAGAGAAAAGGGCTAGGGGTGTTAGTTTGGAGGTAGATTGCCCTGGATTCAATCCTCAGTACCAAAAAAAAAAAAAAATCTATTTGTAAGAGTACATTTTGTTACATAAAATTTGTCACTTGTATTCTTGATGCAAAGAAGCAAGTTTTAGGGAAAAAAAAACAAAAACAGGATTTCTTAAATCTCACTCTTCTACATAAAAATAAAAAGAATTTGTCTCTGCCCATTAAGTATTTGGGGGCTTAAGCCATATAAGCTGTGTGGAACATTAAATAGATGTCCAACCACTTTACATGTAGACACCTACCAGCTGCATGTTGTTCTTCAGTGGAAAGTACTGGTTTTTACTGAGTGATTTAGATACTCTTTTCAAGTCTGAATTTTGCAGAAATAGATTTAGTAAATAGCATATAATTAAATATTGTTGTATAGCATCAAATCAATAAATAAGGTCAGAACTTTAATAGACTTGACATTTGGCAACATCTCTATTTCCTTCATTTTTACTTTATTTTTATTACAATTAAAATTGTACCATCTTTCCTTAATTCTAAAGTAAAATTTGATAAATGATTTTCCATATTATTCCCTGAGCAATCCAATTAGGATTCCAGGTCAGTAAGATGAGGTATTGGAGGGACCTGTAGGAAAGCTCATCACTGGGGGAAGGAAAACACTCAAAGGTGTTTTCTAATTTGAATTATATATTCTCAGATAATAGGTGAAATATGAAATATAAATGTATTACAACAACTTCTTTGAAATCATTTTAATTTAGATTACAGGAAGACAAAGCGAAATTCCAGTTGAATTTGACAATCCAAATTCTTCTGAAACAAGGACAAGTAGAACTGGAGAATTTCCAGTTAATTCTGGAGTATTCTGATGCAATTCTCATCAATAAGAGCATAATCGAAGATTTGAATTCTGTAATTCGGGTAATTATATTTTTTTAAAGAGAAAAAGACAATCTGTTGCCTTCTGTATTAAGTATTTTACATTATTCTCTCATTTTATTTTCATGATAAGTAGTTTACTTTGGTTAAATCAGCAGTTCTTAATGTTAGCTGCATATTAGAATCACCTGAAGACCTTTATAAAGGTGCCTAGATCTCACCTCCAGGCATGAGTATTTTTTTAAAGCTCCCCAGATAATTTAAAGATATAGAAAGTTCAGCACTGTGGAGTTAAATGTTCAATCTGATAAACCATAGTTATTCCTTGTTTAAACAATTTTCATTAAGCCGGGCATGGTGGCGCACGCTTGTATTCCCAGTACTTGGGAGGCTGAGACCGGAGGATCCGGTTTCACGACCAGCATCAGCTACTTAGTGAGGCCCTCCGCAACTTAGTGAGACCCTGTTTCAAATAAAGAATATAAAATAGTGCTGGGGACCTAGCCTGGAAGTAGAATGCCACTGGGTTCAATCCCCAGTACAGCAAAATAAATAAATAAATAATAATAATAATAATTTTCATTATACAGTCCTTTTACCTTATGGATTATTGGTAGTAATGGCTCTGATTACAGTTTTGACTATAGACTTTTTTTCCTTTTTTTTTGCAGGGACAGGCAGAATAGATTTTTAAAAAATAAGCCAATGATATTCCATCTAGAAGAGACATATAGTTTGAAAGTAAAAGGATGAAAAAATAAATTCCATGCAAACTAACCAAAAGAGCTAGGGTGGCTACACTAATATCAAGACAAAAGTTGCCACAAGAAACAAAGAAGGACATTACATACTGGTAGAGGGTCAATCCATCAAGAAGACAGAACAATCAGAAATATAAATGTATTTAGAAAAGGAGCACCAAAATATATGAAGCAAAAATGAATAGAACTGAAGGAGAAATAGACAATTTTACAATAATAGTTGAAGACTCTCAATAATGAGTAGAATAAGTACACAGATGATCAATAAGGAGTAGAAAATTTGAACATAATAAACCAATTAGACCTAATTAGACAATATGATAGAACATGCCATTCAATGACAGCAAAATGTCCATCCTTTCCAAGTACACATGGAACATTCTCCAGAACAGACCATATGTTAGGTCATAAAACAAGTCTCAATAAATTAAAAGAAAATTGAAATCATACATGGTATCTGCTCTGACCATAACAGAATGAAACTAGAAGTCAATATAAAAAGAAGAAACTGGAAAATCCCCAAATATGTGGAAATTAAAGAACACATAAAATAAACAATAATCCAAAGAAAACATCAAAATGTGTATTAGGAAATACCTTGAAATGAACAAAAATAAAAACATAGCATATCCAAACTTATGAGATGCACCAAAAGCAGTGTTCAGAGGGAAATTCATAGCTATAAACACTTAAATTGAAAAAGAAAGCAGGCCTGGCATCAATAATCTTACTTTAATCCATTAGTATTTAAAGAAATTACTGATAAAGAACTGCCATTGGATGTTTATTTTCTCTGTATCCTATATTTTTGGGTTCTTTGATCCCTCCATCACTCTGCCTTTTTTTGTTCATAGTTGTTTTTGGGGTTTTGTTTGTTTTTTTCAGTGCACTGATCCTCTTTCTCACTTCCTTTTTATATACCTCTCAGTTATTTTGTTAGTGGATTCCTTGGAGACTACAGCTACTATCTCAACTTTATAACAAACAAGTTTGAATTAGTGCCAACTTAGCTTCAATATTGTACAAAACTCAGTTCCTATAAAGCAATTGTTATTATCACTCATTATGTCTATTCATATTATGTGACCATTAGCATACTTTTGTTATTATTGTTTTGGGTACTGGGGATTGAATCCAGGAGCATTCTACCTCCAAGCTACACTCTAAGCCCCTTTTTATTTTGAAACAGGGTCAAGTTGCTGAGGCTTTTGTCTTAAGTCTCCCAAGTACTGGGATTACACGCATGTGTCACCACACCCAGCTTGTCTTTTTCATTTTTGAAAAATGGTTTTTCTAAATCTAGAATTCTTGATTGACAATTCCCCGCACACTTCTTCCTTCCTTCCTCCCTTCCCCCAACTCATCTCTCTCTCTCTTTTACTGGGGATTGAACCCAGGGGCAGTCTACCTCTGAGCTACACCCCCAGTCCTATTTTATTTTTATTTTTTGAAACAGGAACTTGCTAGGTTGATAAGAGGCCTGCTATTTGCTGAGGCTGTTCTTCAATCCTCCTGTCTCAGCTTCCCAATTACTGGACTCACAGGGGTGTAGCACCACACCTAGCTCTTTTTTTTTTTTTTTTTTTTCCTTTCTTCTTCCCTATGAGTAAAGGATTTTGGTTTCGTTTTCCTATTTTTTTCCCCTTTAGCTTTCCACTAGACAAAATCATTTTTCTTCTGGCCCTGCAAATGACAGGGTTTACTGCTCTTCTGTCAGTGGCTGAAAAGGTCTGGGCGTGGCTTTGTGCCTTCCCCAGAGTGCTGATCTCTGCCCTTCTCCCGGCCTGTAGTACTGAAGTAGACTCTCTACTTTCCACACTGCTCCCTACCTTTCTGGGGAACACAGGGTGGAGGTCTGCAGAAATGGGCCTGTAGGTGGGCATGAGTGTCCCTTTTTTTTTTCTGGCCCCCGTATAGTCTGCACTTAAACCCTAGCCCACACTGGCCTTAGCAGTGTATTAAAAACTTTGTTTGAATTCTTCATAACCTCATTAATGGTGCCATGAATAGCTCCTTTCTGTAAACTATTACAAATCAGCTAAGACTTATGTTCTATTTCTTCTTAGTTGCTTCTGTCTTCCCTTAGATTTCAGGCAACCTAGTTGCCCTGTGACCTTGGCACTTTGATTTTGTAGTTTACCTGGATTTTTCCTGGTATAAAGGAAGCAAAATTCACTATCAGATTTGTTGAATTGAATGCAAAAGGTAAAGAGTGGGATGAAAAATAACTCCTGAGCTGGATGGTGCACACTTGTAATCCCAGTACTTGGAAGGCTCAGACAGGAGGCTCTAGGTTCCCGGCCAGCCTCAGCTACTTAGTGAGGCCCTCTGCAACTTAGTGAAGACCCTTCTTCAAAATAAAGAATAAAAAATAGGACCGAGGGAGTAGTCCGGAGGTAGAATGCCCCTGGGTTCAGTCCCCAGTATCGCAAATATAAAATAAAATAAAATAAAAACTCCTGAGATTTTAGGTTGAGCAATTGGGTGGTGGTGTTAACTGACAAAGAAAAGACTAGGAAGTTGTAGCTTTGGCTGGAGGTATAAAGTGAAGAGTTGATCTTTGTTAAGATGCCAATAAAAAGCAAGGCGTGGTGACGCACAACACATATTTGAGAGGCCGAGACAGGAGGATAGCTGGTTCAAGGACAGCCTCAGCAAGTAGTGAGACTCTCATCAACCTAGCAAGACCCTGTTTCAAAACAAAAATAAAAGAGGGCTAGGAGTGTAGCTCAGAGGTAGAATGCACCTGGGTTCAATCCCCAGTACTACAAAAAAAAAAAAAAAAATGCCTATAAAACATCCCAATGAAAATGCCAAGCTCACCATTCAGGGTTGAGATAAAAACTTAGAAGTGCTCTCTCTGTATGGATCACATATAGATAATACCATATGGATCATTACATACAGGTATCTACATATAAAAAAACTAAGCCATGAAGCCAGGTGTGGTGGTACACCCTATAATCCCTGATACTCAGGAGGCTGAGGCAGGAGGATCAAAAGTTCTAGGCTGGCCTTGGCAACTTATCAAGACCCTGGCTCCAAATAAAAACAGAAAGTGCTGGGAATGTAACTCAGTGATAGAGCACCCCTGGGTTCAATTCCCAGTATTCAAAACACAAAAAAGCCGGGCGTGGTGGCGCACGCTTGTAATCCCAGCATTCGGGAGGCTGAGACCAGAGGATCCCGGTTCGCGGCCAGCCTCAGCTACCTAGTGAGGCACTCCTCAACTTAGTGAGACTCGGTTTCAAAATAAAGAATAAAAAATAGGGGCTGGGGGTGTAGCTCGGAGGTAGAATGCCCCTGAGTTCAATCCCCAGTACCGAAAAAAAAAAAAAAAAAAAAAAAAACCCACAAAAAAGACAAAACAACAACAAAAAATTAAGCCATGCTTAATTTGCTTGAGACCATCTAGAAACTGTAGACCAAAGCAAAAGAAGTTTGGGTCTGCACCCAAAATCCAACTCTGAAAATTTTAGCAGAAAAGGGAACACGTAAAGATACTGAGGAGGAGCTTCCAGTAAAGTTGGAGGAAAACAAGTTGATAGTCTCCCAGGAACATGAGAGAACCTGGGAGGAGGGACTTGTGCATTGTCAGCTATGTGAGAGGAGTAGTTTCAGTGCAGGACTGGGGAAGATGCTAAATTGGTGGTTAAATAGTATAAAATGGATCCCTATGGCAACTTCTCCTATTGTGTCAACCAAAAATGTCACCTAGGTCAACACATTCCTGTCCCCTAGCCCCACTGAGAAACAATGTTTTAGAAAAGTTGGAACTTTAGATTTGGAACTATCGACAAGATCAATGGTAAGACCATGGGAGCTGGCTGGCTGAGTGCAGTGGAGAAAAGGTCATTGAAAGTGAGAAATTGAAGGATCTGAGGCCAAGCTATGATCAGAAGGTGAAAATAATGGCAGAGTAGAAGATAGTGTAGTCCGGTGGCATGAGCTTTAAAAAGCAAAATTTTGGAAGAGAAAAATGTAAAATGTCAACTGATGGAACATTCATATATTTTGGAAACAGTGGTTTCTCTACTAGCAATCTTAGAACAAGTTCATAAAAAACAATTCAATGTGAAGTGCAAAGCAGCTAGGTAGTAAATGTCATATTTAACTTTTCTTTTCCATTAGCTACGAGATATTGTTGTGCCTAATTGCCTCAACTATAATCCTTTATCTTAGCATCAAGTGGGAGGACAAGGTTTTCAAATGCATTATACGTTGGTAGACTAGGTGATGGCAAAAGGAGTTCCTGTCTAATCCTTGATATCTAAAGTAAACTGCTCTGTTATTAAATGTGTCTGATAATCCCCTCTACTTGGTGACTGTTGTTTCATAGTGCTCAGATTTTGCCTTAGGTCATTTTTAAATATTTGCTGAATTAAAAAAAAAAAAAGCAGATAGAATTATCTGTGATCCAAGTGTTTTCTGAGAATAACATTCAGCTTCAAATATTCTGTAATTCCATATGTAAAGTCATATTCCGCCAATATCAAATGTGCTTTTTTAAGACTCAAGGACAAAAGAAAGTTGCTAGCATGATGGAAAGCAAAGAGGTACACAAAGGAATATATCAGATTGAGTGGGAACATAAGAAAATGGAGATGGAAATGGAAGATCTAAATCAGAAGGCTTGGGATATTCAGATGCTGTTTTTCTCAAGAGATCGCCAAAAGGCAAGTTCTCCCTCCTTCCTATTTTTTTTTGGGGGGGGGGTAGTATTTTATTTTGTTTGTGGTACTAGGGATTTAGCCCAGAGGCATTCTACCTCTTAGCTATACCCCCAGCCCTATTTTTTTTTTTTTTTTTTTTTAACTTTGAAACAGGGTCTCACTATGTTGCTGAGGCTGGCCTTGAACCTGCAATCCTCCTGTCCCACCTCCCAAACTGGGAGTATAGGAATGCATTACCATGCCTGGCTCCCTACATAGTTTTAATTTCATTCACTAATGTATTAATTTGTATAACCCCAAGTGTTCATGATATCAAACATACTTTTTTTGTGTGTGCTAGAGATTGAACCCAGGGATATTCTACCTCCTAGCTACACACAGTGCTTTTTATTTTTTAGAAACAGGGTCTCACTAAATTGTTCAGGCTGGCCTTGAACCTGCAATTCTCTTGTCTCTGTCTCCCAAGTACTGGGACTACAGGTGTGTACCCCCATGTCCAGCAGTGTCATTCAACTCAACTTTTCAAATAATTTCCCACTGTTCCTGATACTTATTAGTATTCTCAAACTGAATGGATTACCATTTTCTAGTTTACCTCTGCTCCTTTGCTCATTTGAATTTGTTGTTCTACTTGGAATTTTTTTTTTTTGTATAATCCAAATCTATGTTTATTGAGATTTAGTTTAAATGTCACCTCCTCATAAAGCTTTTCTTGATTTCCCAAGCCTGGAGAAATCCCATCCCATCACAAACCCCCCTTGAATTTGCACAATACCTATCTTCTAGCAACTAACTATATCTCTTATGTTCTCTTTTTCTTGAAAGATAGGTTATGTTATATATCTTTGTATCTCCCTAGCATCTTTCACTAGAACGCTGTTAATGTGGGACTCAAGTGAGGCTTTTTTTTTTTTTTTTTTGCGGTACTAGGGATTGAACTCAGGGGCTTTCTACCTCCGAGCTATACCCCCAGCCCTATTTTTTATTCTTTATTTTGAAACCGAGTCTCACTAAGTTGCGGAGTGCCTCACTAGGTAGCTGAGGCTGGCCGCGAACCTGGATCCTCCGGTCTCAGCCTCCCGAATGCTGGGATTACAAGCATGCGCCACCATGCCCGGCCCAAGTGAGGCATTTAATGTTTGGTGAGATGATTAAATAGAAAACAGACTCTAGGCACTTGTAATAATTAGTATATAGATAAGTATATTGACGGCTGGCTCTAAGTAAATATTACAATACAAAAATCAAGTCAATCTTACATAGATACTTGCTATACAAAACAGTAATTTTTTAATGTGCTTTTATTAATGCATTATCTCACATCATAATGTAAATCATGTTGACATTGACATGCATGCACATAGCACTTGGTGCCCCCCTCCCCTTTTCCCCCTTCCCATATAGAGGACTGAGACTGACATTGGGATTTTCACATATGTATAGAGTCGATGTCAGTATTTCCAATAATGATTTCACATCAGTCTTCCCCCTCTCCTTCAAAACAGTACTTTTCAAAACTAATCTTTATAAAATTATCTACTGAACAAAATAGAGAAAAACATCCTTACATATACTGTGGGTTTTTTCTCTTAAAGTACCTAAATGAACCAAACTATGAGACACTGATCGCTATTCAGATTGGAATAATGGAGCAAACTATTGATGTTATAGATAAGGTAAGTCTCAAAGTTGTTTTTTGGGTTTTTTTTGTTTGTGTTTGTTTGTTTGTTTGTTTTGGTGGTACTGGGGATGGAACCCAAGGGCCTTCTACCTCTGGACTACATCCCTAGACCTATTTTATTTTTTATTTGGAAATAGGGTCTCACTAAGTTGCTGAGAGTCTCACTTATGTTGCTGAGGCTGGTGGAGAACCTGCGATCCTCCTGTCTCAGTCTCCCAAGTACTGGGATTACAAGCATGCACCACCACACCCAGCAATCTCAAAGATCAGTATGCCAAAAGTTGTGAACCATTTGAGCAAAGCATTAGTGTTTCAATCATGAATTCAGACAGAACCTAACAAAACCTTGATCATTTACTGGTTTTTATAATGTAACTAAAGGTCCCTGAATAGAGTCTTTGCAAGTGATAGCCAATGGCAGAGACTAAAGCACTTTTGAAAATATTAGGATTAACCTCTGGGAACATATGAAGTAAAAATGGATTTCCTATTTCACATTGGGTTGATTCATGTAAGAGAAGTGTTGATCATCTCTCTTTAGCATTGTAAAGGCTTTCTCTTATAGTTGAAAAACAAATGCTCAATTTTGATTATATAGCATATGTAAGATGTTTAATCTCACGCTCTTTAAAAATTGTCTCCTTTTTGTGAATATACAAAAATTTTTCTAAAGTATGGTATTACCATATTACTCTACCTTTCAAAAAATAATCAAGAGTGTGTATTACAGACATGGTATGCCAGGCACTAGGGATATGGTGTAAGATGTTATCTTAATGATGGTAATGTATTTTAAATACAGAAACAATGTCTTAATAAATTATTTTTTTTCAAAATTACCTTTATGGGCTTCATGCAAATAAAAATTTCAGACCCACAAAAAGAATGTCAAAAACTGCAAAAAACTACTCAAGAAACTGGCAAGGCTCAGCAATCAAAAAGATGTAGCAAATTATACTCTAAGTTGTAATCTACAAGAAGAGTTGGTAGCTGTCTCAGAAAGACAAGACATCTGCAATGCAGTGGGTAAGCTTTTTTACTTTAATCAATTGGAGGTTTCTTTAAAAGTAATTGGTATTCCTCAAATCTTACAATAACTATAAAGCTGTATTGGAAAGTGCTGACTGATAATAATCCAACTAATTCTTTTTTTCTTCACTTTTGGGATAGGTACTACGCTGACTTGTGAAAAGATTGTCAAAGAACGATATAAAATCATGATGCAACGACAGAAGCTGACAAATATTTCAAAACGACAAGCTGAACAGATTTTAATACTACAAGCTGAAGTCGAAAGATTAAGAATGAAAACCTTTCCTGCTCTTGTTCAAATGTAAAAGGCTAGCAGGAAATATAAGGGCAAACCAATAATTCAAAAAATTATTTCATTTGGGGTAAAGTCATCTTTTTTGTTCATACTGAGAAATTTAAGTTAGAGTCACTTCTTAGTTGCATGTTTCTAATAGAAATTAATTTAATTGTAGCCTTAGTCAACAAATTTTCATCCTCCAGGAATAAATGTGTAAAATATTAGGAATTGTTATTTTTGTTCAAGGACAAGATTTTAAACCAGAAAGTACTCAAGTTGCCCTGATGCGCTAAACAAGATACTCTCCTCTAAGCCTAATGGCATATACCTTCCCTTTAAAATATTTTTTCATTAGGTTGCCATTCTCAAAGATACTTTGAAGAAAAAATTATGAATTAAAGACCTGTAAATTGTTCTTGACTTCTGTTAAAGTGTAGCAATTCATCATCTAACCCATAGTAGTCTATCAGTTGAGTAAGGCTTATTTTCTTCTGGTCAGACATAGCAGACTTCAACTCATAAAGCAGCATCTGGCTAGAGTTTCTCCACTTCTTTATTACCAACTGTAATTGAAACATGTCATTCTGAAACAAAAAACAAACATGCATATATGTCAGTAACTTGATAATCATGCTACTTTAACTTACTTAACCAAAGACTTTGGGAAGGTTCAAAGGTGAACAGCCCCTTGGATGGATGAGACTTGGACCTAGGAAAAAAGTAAAATGTTTATAAAGTAGAATGCTTACAATGTCACTCACCTTGAATTCTGTGGCTATGATGTTTGGTCCAAGTCCTGGGCCAACCTTATCCTCAGGAAAAATCAAATCCTTAAACTACATAAAGCAGCAATAATACAGGCTTTTTTATATTACAACTGCACTTTTAAAATACCACACTACTCTGTACCGTCCACTTAATTTTACTGTGAGCCCAAAACTTATAAAAATGATAATGTACCAAGTTAAAAATATTTTTAATTCAATATCTCATAAATAAGCCATTTAGAAAAATCCTGAAACTTCAAGAGAACAAATGATACATGCTATTTCATCATTTATTACACACGGCTGGGGAAGAATGAGCTATTACATATGCAGTAATTATCCAGGTAATAAAGGTATTTCCGAGTCCCCAGATTCTACTTAAGTCAACCTATCTATGTTGAAATTTGAAACCTATTGTGTTTTGTTGTTTTCTCAAACAAAATACCTACATTTTAATTCCTTAGTGGGGGTACAAGATCATTAATAAAAATACTTTTTATTCTGTCCATTTTTAGTTTTACTCATTGTCATCTGTCAATCCTGTTTCCATTTTACTTACATCTAACATTTAATACTTCTAATATTGTTACGGGCTGGAAACGAGAAACACTTCAACTACATATTAAATGAAAGTGAAGCCTGCAAAGTTTTATCTGGTATTTATAGGCCTCTTTCTTTCAGCTCTAAATCTATGACTTATATTTTAATTAAAGTTGTTGGGAGCCAGACTTTTGAGTATTTGGGTTGTTGTCTATTATGCCAAAACAATTTTCTATACTTGAAATTACTGTCTTGAAATGTAAATATTTAAATTCATGCAATGGTTCTTAAATTCTTCTCACCTTTGATCTATACATTTTGACTAGTCTTAGCCTCCGAAGAAGTTCTTCTCTCTCCTTAACCTGCTTCATCAATTTTGCTTTTTCTTCATCTAATTCTTGTTTAGGCTTCTCCTTCACAGAATCACTTTGAGGAGCACTGCATGACCCAGTATCAGGCAACTTAGATTCACATGCACTAACATTCTTGACGGTGTCTTTTGAAACAGCATTTCCTTCAGATTCATTGTCTATGTGTTTAGAACTGTCTTGAGAGTCCAAACAGTTTTCTTCTGATGAAGATGCTGGTTTCTCTGAAAAGGTTTGATCATTTTCTTCATTTTCTACTTTAAGGCGTTTTACCACACTGCTACAGGAATTTGAAGATCCTGTTTTCCTTAATCCTGACACACTCATAGGCTGAAAAGGGCATAAGACATTAAAGATGTTAAGAAAAATATTCTTGATGTAACTAAGTCTATTAGAAATAAAAGCCTTATATTTCTGTGGTAGATACCACTAGATGGCTTTCTGACTCCATATATTTAAAGTAAGCATCACAAAATCACTAATTTCCAGATGCCCCATTAGTTTCATTTTCTTTTTACCTAAGTAAAGTTGATACCCTTCTAAAACAGCACTGAAACACTTAACCCAGCAGTAAGGAACATTTGTTCAACAATTCGCATGTACCTAACACTATTTCTGGTGCTTCAGAATTAGACTGAGGAAAAGACCTTCCTAAAGGTAATTTTGTACTGTTCCAAAGTTCCTCAGTTTGGAGTGCTGTAATAACCAGACCTGAAACTAAATGAAATGAACTGATTCAAGATGAGAATCTGGGTGTGTGTTTGTGTGCATGTAGAGAGAGAACCAAGATTGTCATACTTGTTTTCCGGAACTATTTGTACCAGGAGATGGTGGATTCCCACAGGATTGTGGAGTGCTAGGTAGAATCACAGTGGAGTCTGATGAACTTTCCATCTTGGTAATGGAATCTTGGTTAACATCTAAAAAAGAAAAATTGTGAAAAAGGAATAGAATTAATCATACCTCTATACAGTCTTCAATTTTTTTTTTTTTTTTTTTTTTTTTTTTTTTTTGCGGTACTGGGGATTGAACTCAGGGGCGTTCTACCTCCGAGCTACACCCCCAGCCCTATTTTTTATTCTTTATTTTGAAACCGAATCTCACTAAGTTGCGGAGTGCCTCACTAGGTAGCTGAGGCTGGCCGCGAACCTGGATCCTCTGGTCTCAGCCTCCCGAATGCTGGGATTACAAGCGTGCGCCACCACGCCCGGCTCAGTCTTCAATTTTTATTAAAGAATTTTTCATTAGCGCACAAAACATCCTCAAGTCAGCAATTTCTTCTAATACACATAGTTTTTATTCATTATTGCTTTTTGCAGTTTTCCATTTACCTTCCCCCACAGGGACTATCAAGTTTGGGTTTTTTTAAATGTATCTTACAAACTTTTGTTTTTAATCTCTCAAAGTATCATCAGTCTGCATTATGAGAGGGCAGAATGCCAATTTCAGTCATAAATGTTTTCATTTCGTTATATATGCTTATATATGTAAAGATAAATTTTCTATTTCTATATATGTGTGTGTGTGTGTATATATATAACTTGTGTGTATGTGGCACTGGGGATGGAACCCAGGGGCCTTCTACCTCCAGGCTACACTCCCAGTCCTATTTTATTTTCTTATTTGGAAACAGGGTCTCGCTAAATTGCCTGAGAGCCTAAGTTGCTGAGGCTGGGTTCGAACCTGCAATCCTGTCTCAGCCTCCCAAGTACTGAGATTACAGGTGTGAGTCACCACGCCCGGCTCATTTTGTTAAATCTTGATAATTAAAGCAATATAGGCGAAATCTTGACTCCAAAAACAACATCAGATCTGTCGAGCATACGGAACCCTAAACGCTGTGTAGAACCAGTCACCTTCTAGGACCGAGGCATAAGAAACAATAGAGGAAATAAATTTACACCAGTCTGCACCCTGCTTAAGGACCAAATAGACAGTAAAAAGGAGTCGATTTCCTCCAAAACAGGTATCAACTTTTAGCTGGGTACAAGCAGAGGGCGGAGCCCCGCCTTCCCCCCACTGCGGCCTTCCACAGGCAACCCCAGGAGGCGCGAAGCGGGGCCGCGCACCCCGGCCGCGGAAAGGGAGTTTTACTCCACAGTACTGCAGATCCCGGAAGCTCAGCTTTCGGAAGCTCCCCTGCCGCAGAAGACGATACCTTCATCCGCCATCCTCGAGCTTGCAGGAAGCGCTCACGGATGCCGCTGTAACGCCACTCGGATCCGGGGCGGGGCCGCAGAAGAGGAGAAAGGACGCGCAACCCGCCAAATAGACTGTTGCGCGCGCAGCTCCGCTTCGCCCAAAGCCCGAGAGTGGCAACACTGCGCGTGCGCCGCTCCCAATCCTCCGCCTAGGGGGCGGGGCCACACGTGGGGCCTCCGAGCCGCGTGATTGGTAGGATTGACGGGCGCGCGCGCGCGGCTCAGCCCCGCCCCGGCTTCAGAGCGGCGGCACTGCGTGCGCGTGACCGCGAGCCTCGAAGTGGCGGCGGGGGCGGGCGCGTTAGGCCTAACCGCCAGCGGATCCTGATGGGGGCGCGCTTCCGCTCGCGGCTTCCTTCCTTTTCTCTTTCGGTCCACCGCCTTCCCTTCCGGCTTCCTTGTTTGCGTGCGCCGCGGAGTGTCCCCCCACCCCCACTCCCCGGGTTCCGGCCTGTCTGGTCTCTGTGGTCTCCACCGCAAAGTCCCCCCACCTCCGCCCGCCGGCGAGACGGGAGGCCGCGCCGCTGGCGGCGTGTTAAATCCACAGCTTGTAAACACTGGGAAGGCGGAGACCACGGAAGGAGCAGCCTCGGCTCCAGCCTGCAGGGGGCCAAACGCTTTAGCGACCCAGCCGCGAGCTCCCGCTCCCTCAGTGGAGCTCATCTCTGGTTCTTTTTTTTTTGGTCAAATCGAAGAGACTAGCCCGATGAAATGTGTTGTGGCGCAGTACATGCTTGAGACAGACCATGGTGCTTACTGAACACCCGGCAGCCCCAGCATCCTTCGCCTGAAAACGTCCCTTTTCTGGTGCTGCGAGGTTCTGTTGCTTCGCAACAACAAAGTGAACTAACTTGGGTGGAGTGCTGGGTTTAGGGACAGGCGGTTGAGTAACTTCTGAGTCAAGGGGAAGTTGGGAATTTTCAGGGGCCAGTGTTTTCTAGACACTAGTAGCCAGGTGTAAGTAAAGAACATGAAGATAACGAAATGCAGTGATTGTGAACATAAATGTTGGGGTTGAATTGTCTAGATTCAAGTCTTGAAGCCATATTTTATCGGATTTATAATGTAATGTCCGTGTGCCTCAGTTTCCTCGTCTGTAAAATGGGGATTATAGTACCTGCCTCCTAGAGATTGGAGAACTAAATGAAAATTCATGAGAGGTACCTAGGACAGTGTGGGGTATCCAGGAAGCACTCAATGGTTATTTTATATATTCAAGTACATTCACCGTTTCCTAATTGTGTGTGTGGCGGGGGGTGGGTACTAGGGGTTGCACCCAGGGACGTTCTATCTCTGAGCCACAACCTCAGCCCAATTTCATTTTTGAAACAGGGTCTTGCTAAATTGGCGAGGCTGACCTCTAACTTGTGAACCTCCTTGTGTAAGCTTCCCAAGTACTGGGATTACTAGTGTGCGCCACCACTCCCTACTCACCGTTCCCTGTTTAAAGGAATGTACCACACAAACTCACTCCTTCACTTATCTCTTACCCCCTAGACCACAGATATTTTAAAAAGAATCTGTGATCTATGAAATGCCACACAGTTTAAACCACAAATAAGTAGTAGAAATCTTGGAGCCTCTGATAGAATTAATAATAAATATTCCGCTCTTACATTTTTAAGGAAGTTACATAAATCAACCTCAAAGAATTTGCAAATTCAAAGATAATTCATGATTTAGTGATACAGGAGTTATTCACCCCACCAAACCACAGATCTCAATCTACACATTAACTCCCCCCACACACACACATACACCCTGCTTATCCTTGGCATGAATCAATCTCACTGAGAAAAAGTAGAATGATTTGTCCTGGCACTAGAAGCACAATGCAGACTCTGCATATTCTTTATACCTCAGGGCATAAGGGTGGGTTGTTTTTATGAGTCCTTAAAATCAGCTGCTCCCAAATCCTTTTATCATTACAACCTAAGCTTAGAGCTGTGTTTTTGCTGGCTACATACAGGAAAACACCTTGCCTTGCAAATGTTCTGACTTGCTTTTCATGGGAACTGGTATAATAAAATGGGATTGCCCAGATTTTCAAAGAATTTCAGAACAGGTTCTCAGAAAAAAAAAAAAAATCTAATTCAGAAATGTGCATTTGTTGACCTCCACCTCTGACACCTACACATTTTCAGGATTCGATGATCTCCCCTTTATAAGTTTGTGTTTTACTTACTCTCACCTTATTCCAAACTGGAAACCCACTTTCCACTCTCAATTTAGTGTAAAAGATCTGGAATATAGATAGCCTCTGTAGTTTTCAGGTACCTTAAGATAAAGCCTAGAAAACATTTGCATGTGTTTATGACCTGAGATCTACTTGCCTGTGAAGCATTTGGTGTTTCTGACACCGGATACTGTATGTTTTATATGAAATTCTTCAGGTGAGGATAAATACTGCCCAATTGAGCCAGAAAGCACAGACTCCTTAACTTTCCATAGAGAACATCTTAAGCACTAGAATTCAATGATAATAGTAATTAATATCAACTTAAGTCAGGCTTTTATGGGTGTGTTTTTAGATTTCTTCAGTACCCAAGGCTACTCTAGGCCGCTTTGTTATTCACCAGGGAGTGGTAAAATACTTCTTGCAGTCTTGTCTATGATTACTGTTGGTGGGATGATGACCAGGGCAAAAAAAATCTTTATGAGGTTTTTTTATTGTTCTCTTTTAATTACAAGAAAACAATAGTGAATAGTCTTTCTCCTCATACGTGTGTGTGTGCACACGCACACAGGCACACAAAACGTACTTTTTGTCCACAATTAAAATTTTCATTTCAGTAGACATTTCTATTTTTAATTATCAGCTTTAGCATTATTTTTATTTATTATTATTATTTTTTTTTTGCGGTACTGGGGATTGAACTTGGGCATTCTACCTCCGAGCTATACCCCCAGCCCTATTTTTTATTCTTTATTTAGAAACAGGGTCTCACTAAGTTACTTAGTGAGTGCCTCATTAAGTAGCTGAGGCTGGCCAGGAACCCTGATCCTCTGGTCTCAGCCTCCCAAATACTGGGATTACAAGTGTGCGCCACCACGCCCAGCTCTAGCATTATTTTTATATCTTAACCAAATCTCAGTATTGTCTAAATTCCATTCCATGAACTTTTCTGTATCAACAAAAAAATTTTGTCTCATGTAAACATAGCTAGTATCTGTAAATATTTCTAAAAACAATCATATATCTTTGAAACTAGGATTAAAATCGACTTTGGTGAGGAAATACATAAAACCCACATAAGTAAGTTGATTTATAATGTCTATTAGGACAAATTAAACAAAATTCAGATTAATAACAGAAGAAAATTGATAAATTTTCTTTTTTTTTTGCTGTATTACAATATAATTTCATCCTTCTCAATCAGATCACATTTTGGCATTGAGCCAGACATACTTCTCTTTTTTAAATTTATTTATTCTTAATTGGTGCATTGTATTCATACATCTTTGTTAGGTACAAGCTGGTAAAGGCATACATGCACACATTTCTCATTTAACCTTCCCCAATTCCCACCCCACTCCCTCCTCCTCCCTCCTTCTCAAGTTCAGTTTAGTGATTGACTTTGCTGTGTTCCTGAAACTACATCATGTGCATTAGGGTGCCCCCCCCTCCCATCACCTTCCGTTAAGTCAAATTCTTTGCTCACCTAAGGATTCTCCTTCTTCATCTGGAGTCCCTCTTATGTCCCATTTTCTCCCTAGCTTCCACGTATTAGGGAGAGCATACGATTTTTTACTTTTTGTGACTGACTCATCTCACTTAACATAATGTTTTCCGGTTCCATCCATTTCCCTGCAAATAACATGATTTTGTTCTTCTTTATGACTGAGTAAAATTCCATTGCGTACATATCCCATAGTTTTGTAATTCATTCATCTGTTGATGGACATCTTGGCTGGTTCTATAGTTTGGCAATTGTAAATTGTGCATCTATGAACATAGATACACATGCATCAATCTGATAGTTTGGTTTCCATTCTTTTGAGTAGATATCCAGAAGTGGTATTGCTGGGTCATATGGTAGGTTCATTCCCATTTGTCTGAGGATCCTCCATACTGTTTTCCAAAGTGGTTGCACTAATTTGCAATCCCACCAACAATGTATTAGGGTTCCCACTTCTCCACACCCTCGCCAGCATTTATTGTCGTTTGTGTTCTTGATGATTGCCATTCTGATTGGGGTTAGGTGAAATCTCAAGGTAGTTTTGATTTGCATCTCTCTGATTGCTAATGATGTTGAACATTTCCTCATACATTTATTGGCCATTTGTATTTCTTTTGTGAAGTGTCTATTTAGATCCTTTTCCCATTTTTTGATTGGGTTATTTGTTTTCTTAGCTGTGAGTTTCTTGAGTTCTCTGTATATCCTAGATATTAGTCCTCTATCAGAAGAGTGGCTGGCAAAAATCTTCTCCCACTCTGTAGGCTCTCTGTTGAGGTTCTTGATAGTTTCCTTTGCTGCACAGACACTCTTCAGTTTAATGAGATCCCACATATTGATCTTCCTTTGAGTTGCTTGTGTTTTGGGGGTCTTGTTGAGAAAGTTTTTACCTGTGCCTATGTGTTGAAGTGTTGGGCTTATGCCCTCTTCAAGTAGCTGCAAAGTCTCTGGCCTGACTTCCAGGTGTTTTATCCACCTTGAGTTGACTCTTGTGCAGGATGAGAAAGTGGGGTTTATTTCCGTTTTCCTGCATATGGTTAACCAGTTTTGCCAACACCATTTCTTAAAGAGGCTATCTTTTTTCCAATGTATGTTTTTGGCTCCTTTGTCAGTTGACTGTAAACCTGTGGGTCTGTTTCTGAGCCTTCTATTCTGCTCCATTGGTCTATGTGTCTGTTTTTGTGCCAATACCATGCTGTTTTTATTACTGTGGCTTTGTAGTAGAGTTTTAAGTCAGGTATTGTGATACCTCCTGCATGGTTCTTGTTGAACTACTTTGGCTATCCTGGGCTTTTTGTTGCTCCAAATAAATTTAAGAACTGATTTTTCTATGTCTGAGAGGAGTGATCTTGGTAATTTCATGGGTATTGCATTGAATCTGTAGATCATTTATGGGAGGATGGCCATTTTGATGATATTTAGTCTGCCTATCCAAGAGCATGTAGATCTTTCCATCTTCTAAGGTCTTCATCAATTTCTTTTTTCAACCTTTTATAGTTTTCCTTATAGAGGTCTTTTACCTCTTTGGTTAGGTTTATCCCTAAGTATTTTATTTTGGGGGGTGTTATTGTGAGTGGAATTGTTTTCTGGATTTCTTTTTCAGTGGATTTATGGTTGGCATACAGGAAAGCTTCTGATTTTTTAAGATTGATTTTGTATCCAGACAATTTGCTGAATTTGTTGATCAGTTCTATAAGTTTTTTGGCTGACTTTGTTGGGTCTTCTTTTTTCTTTTTTTCTTTTTTTTTTTTTTTTGCAGTACTGGGGATTGAACTCAGGGGCATTCTACCTCTGAGCTATACCCCCAGCCCTATTTTTTATTCTTTATTTTGAAACCTGGTCTCACTAAGTTGCTGAGTGCCTCACTAAGTAGCTAAGGCTGGCTGCGAACCCGGATCCTCCGGTCTCAGCCTCCTGAATGCTGGGATTACAAGCTTGCGCCACCACGCCTAGCTCTTTGTTGGGTCTTCTAAGTATAGTATCATGTCATCTGCAAAAAGGGATAGTTTTAGTTCTTCTTTCCCTATTTTTACCCCTTTGATTTCTTTCTCTTGTCTTATTGCTCTGGCTAGAGTCTCAAGTACTATGTTGAAAAGAAGAGGTGATAATGGACATCCTTGTCTTGTTCCTGGTTTCAGTGGGAACTCTTGCAGTTTTTCTCCATTTAATATGATATTGGCTGTAGGCCTATTGTATATTGCCTCTATGATTTTGAGGTATGTTCCTTCTATTCCGATTCTCTGCAGTGCTTTTAGCATGAATGGGTATTGGATCTTGTCAAATGCTTTTTCAGCATCAAGTGAAATGATCATGTGATTTTTGTCTTTGATTCTGTTTATATGGTGAATTACATGGATTGTTTTTCATATGTTGAACCAGCCTTGCATCCCTAGGATGAACCTGACTTGGTCATGGTGTATAATTTTCTTGATGTGGTTTTGAATGCACATTGCTAGTATTTTGTTTAGCACTTTTGCACCTAAGTTCATCAATGATATAGGCCTATAGTTTTCTTTTCTTGAGCTGTATTTATTTGGCTTTGATATTAATGTGATGTTGGCTTCATAGAATGTGTTTAGGAGGGTCCTGTTTCTTTCTATTTCACGGAATAGTTTGAGGAGTATTGGGATTAGCTCTTCTATAAATGTTTTATAAAATTTACTTGGAAAACCATCTGACCCTGGGCTTTTGTTTGATGGTAAACTCTTTATTGCTGTTTCTATTTCTTTGTTATTGGTCTATTTAAGTTTTCTATATCTTCTTGACTCAATTTAGGAAGTTTATATGTATCTAGAAATGTGTCAATTTCTTCTAGATTTTCCATTTTGTTGGAGTATAGTTTTCAAAATAGTTTCTGATGATCCTCTGTATTTCCACACTGTCGGTGGTAATAGCACCTTTTTCATCTCTTATTTTGGTAACTTGGGTTGATTCTCGCTCTCTTTTGGTTAGGTTGGCCAATGGTTTATCTATGTTTTTTATTTTTTCAAGAAACTAGCTTTTGGTTTTGTTCATTTTCTGTATTTTTTTTTATTCTCTATTTCATTAATTTCTGCTCTGATTTTCACAATTTCCTGTCTTCTACTGGCTTTTGGGTTAGACTGTTTTTGTTTTTCAAGGGCTTTGAGCTGTGTCATTAGGTTATTTATTTGGTGATTTTCCATTCTTCTTATGGAAATTTATGGCACTCAGTGCTATAAATTTTCCTCTTAGTACTGCCTTCAAGGTGTCCCAGAGGTTTTGATATGTTATGTCTCTGTTTTCATTGATTTCTAGGAATTTTTTAATTTCTCCCCTTACTTCTTCTGTGACCCATTTCTCATTCAGCAGTGTGGTGTTCAGTCTCCATGTGTTTACATGGTTACTCTGGGTCTTCTTAGAGTTGGTTTCTAGTTTCACTCCATTGTGGTCTGAAAAGATGTAGGGAATTATGCTACATTTTTTGAATTTGCCTTTGCTTTCTTTTTTTTTTTTTTTTTTTTTTTTTTTTTTTTTTTTTTTTTTTTTTTTTTTTTGTTTTTGGGGTT
>PVLC010004431.1:0-85320 GCA_004027655.1 Graphiurus murinus
CTGTAGGCCTATTGTATATTGCCTCTATGATTTTGAGGTATGTTCC
The DNA here is from genome assembly GCA_004027655.1 of Graphiurus murinus. Classification (NCBI taxonomy): domain Eukaryota; kingdom Metazoa; phylum Chordata; class Mammalia; order Rodentia; family Gliridae; genus Graphiurus; species Graphiurus murinus. The sequence goes on from PVLC010004431.1 coordinate 47, forward strand.
TTCTATTCCGATTCTCTGTAGTGCTTTTAGCATGAATGGGTGTTGGATCTTGTCAAATGCTTTTTCAGCGTCAATTGAGATGATCATGTGATTTTTGTCTTTGAGTCTGTTTATGTGGTGAATTACGTGTATTGTTTTTCGAATGTTGAACCATCCTTGCATCCCTGGGATGAATCCGACTTGGTCATGGTGTATAATTTTCTTGATGTGGTTTTGAATGCTCATTGCTAGTATCTTGTTTATCAGTTTTGCATCTAAATTCATCAGTGATATAGGCCTATAGTTTTCTTTTCTTGAGCTGTCTTTATTTGGTTTTGGTATTAGTGTGATGTTGGCTTCTTAAAAATTGTGTTTATTGATCATTATTCAGAATAAGAATTTTCTTTGTAGGTTATCCGCCTGTGTTTTCACATCCAGAACTGTCCTTTTTTACCTCTGCTCATTATTTTTCTAATAGGTGTTGGTGTTTTTCATGTCGATCAAAGAGCAACATATTAACCAAAGATTCCATTTTTTGAGCATATGTTAGACATATTTTTAAAGTTTATTACTTTTCTGTTCATTTCGCTTAATTGAACATAATTTTTATCATTCCTGTTTCATATTTCTTTTTTTATTTTGGTAATTATTTTATATAATTTCCATTTCATCAAACACAAAGAAAAGGAATTTTCTTATCAATCAACACACAAGGTTATTTTGTGTTTTAGCATGGTAGAAGTATTTGCAAAATAAAGGCTATTTATACAATGCAAAAATGGAATTTCAAATGCTTAGAGGATCTGTTTTACTAATTTAAAAAGGAATATCAGGCATATGTTTTGTCTTTTACCATACCATTTATATTAGATAAATAATTAGAGTACATGTCCAAAAATATTGATCACCAAGTTTCTGTTAGGCTTATCTAGTGTGGAAACTCAAAGCATGGCTGCTATATTGGGGGCTACCAGTAGGTGGCAACATGACTTACAAAGACATTCAGAGAAAACTGTATGAAAGAAAACATACCTAATAGAAATGGAATTTACTTAAAGGCAAAGCTACATATATGTTTTTTGTTTAAAGATCTTCCTAAGGGAAAAAAATTCTATTACATTTTAAAGTTATCTCTTGGAATGAATGGACAAAAATCTGAGTAAAGTAGAAGGTATCTATACTTAAAAAAATCAATAAACACGCCACTTTTACTGTTATTCATACAGAGTGATACAATTACAAATAGCCTCCTATTCTATTAACTCACTTTCTCATCTCTGCAGGATAACAATTATCTTGAATTCTGAATGTTTTAATCATTCCCTTGGTATTTTTAAGGTAGATATGTACATATGTTTATGATATATTATTTGGTTTGCTTTACTTTGAGATTCATGACAATTACATCATACTTTATATAATCTATGATGTTTATTTCTTCAACATTATATAAGTAAAGTTTGTAAAAAAAGTATTTCACTTCTCAAATGCATATACTTTTCAGAGCTTTTCTACATATTTCATATTTCTGTAACAATGTCTTAACAACTGCCAATGGATTTGAATATATCGTGTGTGTGTGTATACACATGACATGCATAATAAATAGAAATATATTTGAAAGCTAAAATAAGACACATACAAAGGAACTAAAGTATCGGGAAGCTTATGAAAAGAAAATGTACCATGAAAGGCTAGCTCTCATGTGAAAAAGGAGAAAACGTTCATTTATTGAAATGGGTTAATTGGAAATCACTCAGCATGAACTCATGGCCTCGAAGGAGACTCTCTGTCACTGGTGAGAGCCAAGATATGTCTGTTTTCAAATGCAATTGCCCCTGAGGTAAACCTGCGTACAATCTGCAGCTAAATGTGGTTTTCTTAGGTGGCTGTGTATAGTGAAACACAAGCTATAGACATTTGTAATTTTTTTTTAATGGGATGATTTCCTTCTGTCCCTGCCACTCCTAAATGTTCAGGGTGAAAAGATAATGGACTTGAGTATTTTTGTTGCAAACTGTCCAATTTTGTCTATAAAAATGGAAAAAGGAAATGAAATGTATTCATTGCACGAGCATGTATGCTAAACCAATATTGACTTGTCAGTGGAAAACAAATACAAAATATAAGTAAAAACTTAAATATAACCGCATTGTAATGACAAGTGAGGGAGCTTATGGTAGAGTCTTTAGCTAGGTGGTACAGAAGGTATAATAACCCTTTCCCTTTACTTTTAGCTTTTGATTTTGTTTACTTGTTTTTGTTTTCACAAAGCCATTGATTTCTAGGTAAGTTTTCTAGTGTTTGACAGCTGCTTAAATTACGTAGGTGTATTATACTGCTGTTTTTTGCCCCTTCAGACAAGATGACCCATTACTGCTTCAGAATGTGTTAGTCTCAATTAGTACTAAGAAAAGAAAATAGATTGGGAGGCTGAGACAGGAGAATTGACTTAGGTACATTTCCTTAGGTTATTCCCAATTAGTAACCAAAGATAATTAAATAAATAAATAAAGAGCCAGGCATGGTGGCTCAGGCCTATAATACCAGCCCTTTGAAGGCTAAGAGAGGTGGCTTCCAGATTTGGAGCCAGCCTCAGGAATTTAGTGAGACTCTCAGCAACTAAGGGATACCCTCTTCCAAACCAAGTGCTGTGTGCATATGTCACTGTCAACATGATTTACATTATGATGTGAGACTATGATGCACCAATAAAAGCATATTATAAAAAATCAAACAAAAAATAAATAAAAAGGGCTCAGGGTATAGATTTGAGGTAGAATGCCCCTGGGTTCAATTTTATGGTAAAACACACACACACACACACACACACACACACACACACACACACACACACACTAAATGAGGAGGAGGAAAAGAAGATAAGGTAGAAAAGTAGGGAAAATAAAAAAGAAGAGGGAAGATAAAGGAGGAAGAGGAGGAAGAAGAGGAAAGAAAGCCCTAGACTCCAGAGCTATATTGTACATGAATTTTCTTGTTTCAATAATTCCAGTCATCTAAATAGTTTTGATACATGTGACACCTAAAATGCTATTAATTTTCAGCCAGCTATGGTAGTGCATGCTGGTTGTTTCAGATACTTAAAAGACTGAGTTGGGAGGATCACTTAAGCCCACAAGCTGAAGACTAGCCTGAACAACAGAGAGAGATCCTTTCTCAAAAACAATAAACAAAAAATACAAAAGTAAATAAATACAATTTTATGACTTCCAAACTGAACTCTGAAAGAAGGTAGCATTATCTAAACTCTTTTATTCTAAAACCGTTAGGACTTCAGGACAAATAACTATTCCTTTTAAATTGATGAAATTGTATAGGAAAGGAGTTAAATTTTCATAACAATAAAAATATAGCCAGTATATGAAGCATCTGAGATTAGATATATAGTATTATAGTTTTAGAAAGAAAAATTATTAATGATACTTTCAGTCTTACTTTCCCAATTAACACACTTCCAAAATGTCTACTAATTTGATTGACATATGTAACCTCAGCCATCAGCTTATTAGACTATTCACTCCAGCCAATGCTGTTAAAAGTGTATCTATTCTGTGATAAAATGGCATTTGAGTTACCTATTAAAAAGGCTTTAACAGGCTAAAAAGTTTCCAATAAAACTCCAGCAAACTTTTTAATACAGGCAGCTTTCTAAGCTGAACTTCTGGTCCAAAATAAGGACAAAATCCTTTAGTTCTTTCTTTTTGACTGCTAGCCAATCAGGATATAATATTTCTAAATTTAAAACACAGAATCCACCTTTTGGGTTTGAGGAAAGGGTGTTTAATCTTTTTTCAAAGAACATAATACAAATTGAATAATAAAGGGGAAAAGGAGAATCGACTATAGGACTATGGATTTTCAAAACTAGAAAAATACTACTTGTTATTTCAAGGATCTTTATTCCAATATGTTGATGTGGCTTGAGAGAAAGGGAAAAATGTATACTTCTATATTCATATAATATGATATATGCATATATGTGTGTATATATATACATATATATATTTAAAATCCTCCTATATATTGAAGCAAGTGTAACAAAATTGAAGCCTTACAATTAAAGACAACACATGTGAAACCTGTGGTCTCCCAATCTGTCTGCATGTCATTGCCACCCCTCTTGGTGAGGGGTGTTGGGGAACCAGGAGAATTTGGTATCCTCTGGGGTCCACGAGTGACAGTTGAGTAGAAATGACTACCCCACTGCACAGTAATGCAAAGTCAAAAAGCAAATAACATCTTGTATTTATTCAAACTTACTTTTGTTGGTGCACTGCTTATTACACATCACAGTGAGGCTCAGAGTGACAAAACATACATGTGCACAGTATTCCTTGTCCTTCCCCTATAAATAATCTTTATATTATTACAGATGACTTCATGTATGAACACAGAATTATTTGACTAGTTCATCATCAGATCTCTACTTTCATCTCCTCGTCTCCCTCTGTGAAGCCCCCACCCCCATCCCACTAGTGTCTCTCCTCATTTATAAGAAGTTCTTTTTTTTTTTTTTTTCAGTACTGGGGATTGAATTCAGGGGCGTTCTACCTCTGAGCTATACCCCCAGCCCTATTTTTTTTATTCTTTATTTTGAAACCGAGTCTCATTAAGTTGTGGAGTGCCTCACTAGGTAGCTGAGACTGGCCTCGAACCCGGATCCTCTGGTCTCGGCCTCCCGAATGCTGGGATTACAAGCGTGCGCCACCACGCCCGGCTTCAGAAGTTCTTTCTGCTTCCTGGTTTCTTCCTATTTCCCACATATGAAAACATATGGGCCGTTACTTTCTATCACTGGTTAACCTCACCAGTGTTCTCACCAATGTTCTCAAGTTCCGTCCATTTTTCCTGAAAATGACATTATTATGCTCTTTATGACTGAGTAAAATTACATTGTGTGTATATATATACACCATATTATAGTAATAAATTTGTCAACTCAGTAATAGATAAATGATCTAGAAACTAGACCAGAGATCTTGCAGCTACTAGACGAAGGTATAGACCCAACTCCTCCACACAAAGGCTCTGGTAGAGATTTCCTCGATAAGACACCAGCTCAGGAGACAAAAAACAAATATTAATAAATGGGTTGGCATCAGATTAAAAAGCCTCTATTCAGCAAAGGAAACTATTAAGAACCTAAAGAAAGAGCCTACAGAATGTAAGAAAATCTTCACCTGCTACTTGTTTCAGAGGATTAATATCTAGAATATATAATTCGTTTGAACTGTTGGCATGTTGTTCTCCATTAGGTTTTTTGCATTAATTTTTTTGAAATACTTCATTATCATTTTTGTTTCTTGCTGAGCTTTTTAGTGCTGTCTTGATTTTGTTCTCAATGCCTCATGCTAAAACTTAAACAAACTCAGCATCCTTAGAAGAGTCTTAAAGTCTTAGAGTAACCACAAGAGATAGTGGGTTACCAGAAAATATTTAGAAGCCAACCCTCATGTCACAGATGTGGATACACAAGCCTCTCCTATCACAGAAATTTTATTAGAAAAAGTTATAAAATACTTGAACAGAAGGAGACTGAGGATCACCATTTATTTGTTAATCCCATAAATCGTGAATTTCTGCATTTAGTTTTCTGCAGCGAAAGGGAACTTAGCCCCAAAGAAACATATCTCTGCTTCAAAATCCTACACTTAAATATTTTCTAAAGTTAACTGACTGATGAGAATTCTTAATCTCATCCTTTATGGATCCCCATGATAAAAGATTCAATTTAATCTTGCCTTAAGGACAGAGGCTGTTTGTTTAACTCTCTTTTCTCAAGTGGTAGAAATTAAAACTTCAATCTCAAAGCAAAACCAAATTAGCTGGGATATATCCCCAAATCCTGTCACTTATTCACCCAGATAGCTCCCTGAGCACACAGCTACTTTGTCCTCTGAGTCATCTCACACCTTCCCCCTTTTGTACTGTGTATTCAAATACGCCTGAAGAGGGACCAAGGGGATGCTGGCATCTCTTCCTCTGATAATGTATAATTGAGCTCAATATTATTTTATGACCAGCCCCTGTGATTTCCAAATAGCCTTAACAGGTTGCACTGTATAAAATTGAGCTAGGGAATGATTCTTTTGAAAATTAGCATGTTCAATCAAAATCCAGCCTGCTTTCCTTTTCAAAGCATCTGTTGTCATTTCAAATTCATGAGCCACTTTAGCACTGTCTGCGACATCAGTTGGCTTTCAAGCTACCCATTCATTCTTAGTATGTAGCAATGTGTTGTATTGAATGTTAGTAAAATACAATCTCAGACTTTGATGGCTTATCAAAGTGTTTGGATTAAGCTACCTTTCAGAATCATTTTTGTGGTATGTTTTGGGGTTAGGAAGATATATACTTAGAAAAAAATGGAGAGGTACAGCTGGGCATATCCAAGTATTATAGCTATTGTCCTGTATCCTAAAGAACAATTTCATTTTTGAGTTATGAGAAAACAGGCAGAGTTCAGTGTCCTAGTCAGCAGTACTATACTCTCCTCAGAAGATACAGTTTTTGCAATTAAACCTCATGAATATAAGTTCTTCATGTGAAAAAAATCAGTTAGGAAATTAACTACTGAGAATGTCAATTATATAAACAATTTTTTGATAACTTGTTTAGTTGTTTACCCAGAAAAGGAGATCTAGATTAATGCTTTTCCCCAATTTCATTCCCCAGAAATTTTAATTCTCACTCAGTAAACTTAGAGACAGCCTTGGAAATTGTATCTTGGTAATGGGGTAAAAGTATATCTTCAGATTATGATGCAAATTAATCTAAGGATTCCAATTGGAGGGAAATTTATACATGTTTTGATGCTGAGACTTTGTCATGGTCTATTGTGTGTGTGTGTGTGTGTGTGTGTGTGTGTGTGTGTGTGTGTGTGTGGTACTGGGGATTGAACCAAGGACATTCTACCTCTAATCTATACCCCCAGCCCTTTTGTTTTTGTAACAGGGTCTTGCCTCGTTGCTAAGAATCTCGCTAAGTTGCTGAAGTTGACTTTGAACCTGAAATCCTCAGCCTCCCAAGTACTGTGATTAAAGGCATGCACCAATACATCCAGCTCATAACCATATTCTTAACTTCTTTCCCCATTCCTCCTACCTATAGATCTTCACTATTTGCTGATTGCAAATTTCTCCTTCAGTATAGTCACAAGCACAATGGAAAAAACCCAGGTTTTAAAGATGGGCAGAAGTTAAAATATTGTCTACTGGAACAGAATGAATATTTAAATTTGACATTTTATGAAACCCCATGTATTTTTTTAATTATTTGTTCATTCAATATATGCTAATTTAGCACCTACTTAAAAAGAATGCTGCAAAGTAGCAAATATTATGGTAGCTCAAGCTAGTTTGTCTCCTGCTTTTGAATGAGGTAAAAAAGATAAGCTTTGAACAAATAATCTGTATGCAAAATTGTCATATATGCTAATAAGGGGTGCAGAATAATTCTATGATGACTGTGAGGCAGAACAGAGATAACTCATCGATTGGCTCAAACTGACTCAATAAATATTGTTTCATTTACCCTGGTGACTTTTTGATGGGGATAGGAGTAGGGAAGGTAGCATTTTAAAACTTCCTTTAACCCTATTGGCATATTCAAGACCATTTATGGTGAGATTAATTTAAATCTAATATAACCTTATATAAAACACACACTCACATGCATGCACAAACACACTCACTATATATGGCCATCTATCCAAATGACCTTATTTTTAGTTAATGTAGATTTATTTCCAGTTGCTATAAAAAAAAATGGAACCTATCAAAGGATCAAATTTTTAACTCAGTTGGCTTATCTGTATGATTAGCTTGAATTTTTTATTTTTAAAATATTTGGGATGACTTTAGGACATGATTCAACAAATTAGTCATTATTACATTGCTTTATTATGTAATTGCTATTTAGAATAATTTGCATAAAAATGTGCTCAGCAAACCTACATGATCTGTAAGGATTTTATCAGGTCCAGTAGTAATAAAGATTAAATTTCATCTTCAATTATTTATCTCTCACCTTTGCATAATTTATTTTATTATTATTATTTTTTATATTTTTCTTTAATCTCTCCTATGTTTTATAATGGTAGTGTCTCTAAACTCCCGGAAGAGGACATGAACCATGTAGATTACCATGTGGTTTTTAATGAAAACTATTGAGGAAGGTACGTTAAGTAAGTGTCTTTTAGAGAGTATGGGTGGGTTAATTTATACAAAGCACAACTCTTGGCCCATCACAGAATACATTAATTCTCCATCTTTATTTCTACCCTTATTTTGACCCTCAGTTTTACTTTAACTTTAAGCTTTTAAAGTAGTATGTTAAAATTAATAATTCCATAATTCCTATTTATATTTATCCCTTAAAGTTACCGTTTTTCTCAGGAAAACATTAATTCTCTGCTTGTGATCCAGATTTTGAGTTGACTTTTTTCTTCTGGTCCTATATGATTCTCATATATATAGTGATTGTGAAGGGGAGAAATAAAAATCTAAGGATTACAAAAATGCATTTGCAGCAACTTTCTTTCTAGAATGTTTCTATTCCCCAGAGTAAGCAACATCTATATTGGAAAATCAATTTCTATTCTTTCAGAGATGAGTATAAATTGGTAGGTGCTCATAAAAGCTTAGACTAAAATAAATTAAGCCTTAAGGAAACCAAATTATAGCCTAATAAGGATTTCTTAGATTTTTTTTCCTTAAACATGCAAAAGAAGGACAAGTTTTGTGCTTTCTCTAGTCATCTGTCCAAATTAATAGGAACTCCTTTTGTAACATAAAAATGAGAATTTCTGGATTAAAATAAAAACAGCATTTAATTTAATTGAAAAGATAACTTTACCTCTGCCTCAAAAGGTCAATAAATAACAAGCATTGCTAAAGTGCACAACGTTGATATACCTTTTAACCCTTTGTAGGAAGTAATCATGTTCTCTATGTTACGAAAAGTGATGTTTTAAATTTAAGTATATGTAAGTGTTCCTGTTTGATCTGTATATGTTCTAGGAGTCAATTAGGAAATACAACCTAGAATCAGCCCTCCTTACGGTTTATTCCCAACATAATGCCCTCCTGGACTTGCCTCTTACATCATTTCTGTTGAATTTGAAGTATCTTTACAACACCTTGCTGATCAAGTATTCTGTACAGTGTATTTTAAACATGCTTTCAGATACTCAGCCCTCCTTAGAATCTACCTTTGAATCTTGAACATGACAAGGGAGCATATATTATGCATATAGCTTCAGTACACACAGCTAGATTTGCTTCAAAAGCAGAGAAAAAATGGTTTCAGGGGAATAGAGAGGTAGGTCTCTCCACAAAAAGTGACCTACTCGCCACTTGATATAGGAAATCTCACCAATATATATCAATTATTTGATTCTTCCTCCCTCCCTTCCTCTCTTCTTCTTCTTCTTCTTCTTCTTCTTCTTCTTCTTCTTCTTCTTCTCTCTCTCTCTCTCTCTCTCTCTCTCTCTCTCTCTCTCTCTCTCTCTCTCTCCTTTTGTTTCTTCCTCTGATTGAACCCAGGAGCATTCATTGTACTCCCAAGTTACACTTCCAGCCCTCTTAAATATATATATATATATATAGTTTGGAAAGAGGGTCTTCCTAGGTTTCTGAGAATCTCACTAAATTGCTGAGGATGGCCTTGAACCTGCAATCCTGTCTCAGCTCCTAAGTACTGGGATTATAGGCATGTGCCACCACATCTAGCCACTTTTTTCATTTTATAAAAAGCAAAATACAAACTCAACTAGAAATCACAAATTAATCATTCTATAAATGAAATTCTGAGTTAAGTGTTTAGGCTTTTTTTTTTTTTTTTTTTCTGAGAGCAATTTTCCCTACGCTAGAACTTAAAAAAGCATGAAAAACTGAAATCTACCATGAGAAAGAGAGGGCGGGGGTGTAGGTTTGGGAAGAATGTGACAAAAAGAATGCGTAGTCTGGAGAATGCTACAATCATGCTGCATTTTTTTAGCTTAATAATTTATTGTAGGGCTTTGCACCGGGTATGATGTGCAGGTTTGGGTTATTATGAAACTGCCATTTAGAAGCCTCCTATCCAAAAAACAACAACAACAAAAAATGTTTGCCAACTGACTTGGTTAACACCTGTCACTGACTTGTGGAGCAGAGAAATGATTTTAATAAAACACTTCCACAGACAGAGGAGAAGCTCAGTGTCTCTGTCCAGTGGCTTTTCAGATAAGCTGATCGCTGTCTTGTCTCCGTTGAGCATGCCTTGTTATTGAACTCATTATTGGGTTTTCTCACTAGAAACAAATAAATGAACTTGAAAATGTGTGCCTCTGGTATATAACTTAAAATTAATTCTTAGTACAGTTAACCACTTCCAATTTCTTCCCTCTCTCCTCTCTCTTTTTTTCTTCCTGTAGTACTAGGGATTAAACCTAGGAGCAGTCTACCTATGAGTTACACCCCCAGCCCTATTTTTTTTTTTTTATTTTGAAACACGGTCTCACTAAGTTGGTGAAGCTGACTGCGAACCTGCAATCCTCCTGTCTCAGCCTCCCAAGTACTGGGATCACAAACTTGCACCATCACGCAGGGCTCACTTTCCATTGTTTTATTTCAGTATAATTGCCAAATATAATGCATGTGTCTTTCGCTACTGCAGGTGTGTTGATATAGAGATAAACTAGAGAAAAATAATATTTGTTGACATTATTTAAATGATTCCAAAACACCTTTGTTTTAGTCAAGTATATTTTGTTGTTGTGTTCTGGGGTTTGAACCCAGAAACATTATGTCTCCAAGATACATGCTCATCCCTTATTTTTTATTTTGAAAAGGAATATCACTAGGGTGTTGAGAGTATCACTAAATTGTTGATACTGGTCTTGAACTTGCAATCCTCCTGTCTCAGCCCCCCATGTGCTGGGTAGGATTAGAGGCATGCACCATAGTGCCTGTCGAGTGCATTTGGTTTTCTCCAATAGTAACTATTTCATGACATACACAGTTAATGGGTAATTGATACACATTGTTAAGCCCCATAGAGAAGTATAATATTCCAAACTGCATTGTTAATTTTCAGAATAAAAAAGTCACTAATCAGAAGTGAGAAAAGGGAGCTAATATAAGTGCCTGATATTTTAGACATCATGCAAGTGCTCTACTGGTTGCTTCATTCTCATCAAAGGTCATGTGTGGTTCAGAATTAATTGTCGTATTTTATGGATAAGAAATCTGAGATTTAGAAAGATTGAGTGCATTGATGAAATTTGCAGTGCCAGAAAGTTGTAAAGCTAGCACATTGACCAGTTTCTTTTTTTTTTTTAACTTGAAAGTCTTGCTTTTCTCTCTTTACTCTCTCTGATTCTTCTCTAAAAGGAATCTTATATTGGTTTCCCATCTGTACCATTACATTTCTCATAAGACATTTCTTAGTCTCCATATAACATATAACATTTATACCATAAACACACAAACCATAATACAACATGTTGGGCAGTTGTGACATCATTTCCTGATGCCCCATTAAGTTAATAGAAACTACTGTTTTAAGGGCAAATAATATTTTCCATTGAGTAGTTGGCATATTTATAATTTTCAGTCAATGCATGTTTTCAATTTCACACCATCTGATTCTGAACTAACAATTTCAGGCCAGTGATATTTGTCTTTGTCTCCCTCTTAATGAACCGAATGTTTCCCAAAACATTTAATAATGTAATTGTGTTGCTAAGAAAGATAAAGTCATGCCCTCTGTAGAAAATATTCTCTCTATCCTAAAAAGATTGGAATTAGCTGGGAGTGACCCATAAGTGAGATGAAGATCGGATTGGTCAAGCTTGACAATTGGTTCTCTTCAAAGACAAAAACTCTTTATTTCTTCTCCCTTTTGCTTACTCATGTTATATAATCATCACTTTTATATTGTATAGTCATAACCAATTTTAGTACTTCAGGAAGTTTTTAACTAGATTGTGAGCAACTTGAAAACTTGAAAGCTGAGTTTATATTTCTGCTTTATTCAAATGTCATTTAGCTTGGAAGTATATGGTACTCATCTGCTTGGAACAAGACTTAGCAAATACACTTTAAAGGATTTTAACAGAGCTCTTTACCTCTCTCTCTTCTTAAAGGCTTTTGTTTCATAATGAATGCCTTCAGATAGTTATAACAAAGCATAAAAGCAACTCTCGTAGCCACAGCTTTCTGTCGCTTGCTATCTTAGAGCCTATTCTCCATGCTCCACCAGCTGTCCTGCAGAATTGCAGAAGACCCAAGGCAAGCAAAGTTGTAGAAAATGGAAATGATTCCTTTATAGCTTGAAGTTATCATGAGAAAAAAAAAAAGGTATATCAGTCAAAAGTTTTAAATTACTGTATACATAATTTGTAGGCAAATCAACAACAAATTATAAATGGTTCAGTGAGCAAAAACCAGTATACACAAAAACAGATTAAAATATGGGAATGTATCTTATCTCTTTTAGTACTGGTATCACCTAATTGGAAAGTAGCTCTCATAGAACTTCAGGAGACAGAAATGTATGACTTATTCATAGTGCTACCAGAATATATTTTGGAATCAGTATATAATTCACTTAAACTGTGAAAAAAATAAATAATTTGTTCCATTTCAATTTTTGACATTTCCTTATTGAGTTTGTTATATAAGAAGACAGTGGTTCCAGATACCCTTTTCAGAGAAAAGCAAAATATCAGCACTCTGAGAGAATCTTCCACTAACATCGATGACCTACCGAAACTCTCTAGTCAAGGATTCTTTTAGGGAAAAGAGATATGTAGAGAACCTAACTCAATAACTGAGGCCAGTGTCTCTCTGTCTCCTTTAGGTCAGTTAGGACAAGACTTCTGGTCCCTGGCTAGGTAAGGTCCTCTCCCTTGTCAGCTTCAAAGAAGCTATAGGAGATGGAGTTTCACCCTTCATCAACTCTTAAGGTTAAGGGATCTGTTAATGGCCCATGTTCTCCCTTGAATGTGTATTTCCCACTTTCTTAAATAAACTTCTGTCTTTGTCTCTGAAAAATAAAAGAAAATAAATCAAGAAATGTTGTTAAAATGTTAAATGCTGTTCAAGTTTTGCGATCAGAATTAGGGATGTGTTTGAGGTTCGCAAAGAATTGGAATTCTCGCATCAAGTGAGTTTTTAATATTTCATCTTTATTGTTCTAGACTCTTCTACATATTATATAGGCACAGATTTGCACTTATTTACTCTTTGGTCATTTCTTTCTTTTTTTTTTTTTTTTGGCTGCTAACTGAATCTCCATAATTTGGGGTACTTGCCAAAATGCCAGTACTGGTTGAGGGGTTGACTCACATATCACCCACCTAGTCTAGATAATTTGAGATTCATAGGGAAGCAGCCAAATAATGAGGAAAGGTTGGTGCAAAGGTAGGGGAAGGACATTTTCTCTGACATCATAACTCTTAGTCAATATGACCAGTTAGAGTTTGGCTAGAGGTAGGTCAACCTGGACATCACAGTATCACTCCTACCTCCAAAATCAAACTGGACATTCCCAAAGTGGGATTCTTCCCTTTCTATAGAGGCCGTGCTCTAGTAAAAGGGAGCAGAACAGTTTTTATCTCTTCCCTATCAGCTTCGTCTCTTCCCTTAGCTATCATAGGTTAGCATTCACTATCTTCTCAAAAATGACATCCCGCTCTCCTATTTATATATTTTTCCTTGTTCAGAAATAGTTTTAAAAGATTTATGTGATACATAATTTTTTTTGAAATAAATCGGAGTTTATTTTAAGCATGTTTTGTTCTCCTGACATTATGGCTCTCTCGTATAATCATACTTGATCTTATAGCACTCTTTGCAACATTTGTATAGACCATTAAAAATTCTGAGCTCATCATAAAGCTCCCTGTCATTTGCATTAATTTAAGTGGCTTCTTTTTTCTTCCTCGCTGGAATAATTTGTGATTATATTAGCATATGTTTTATAGTCTTCAGGCCTTCTTGTGTTACCAATATTCTTAAGACTTAGATCATGGGGCTATAAAAATATTTGCTGGAATGTTTTAATGTTTTATTATTATCAAGCTGTTTATTAATTATTATTGATTGAGTTATACATGTTGTATGAACTTGTGAATGAAAGTCAAGTAAGCATATAGTCAGTGGACTACTGGTTAGTGTTTTAACAACCATTACTTCAAAGATGGGAAAAACACAGATCTGCTCCTGTCCCTGAGTTTCTTGGTGCATATACTTCCACAATGACCAGTTTCAGGATATTGGCACTATATCACTGAATAGCAAGCGGGGAAGAGATGTGAACAATTCACTCTTTGGCACTGGTATGAGTTAGCTCCACTATACCCCTGTTCGCATCTGCAACCCAGTACCCCTCAGCCCCCTGGAGCCTTCTCTCCAGAAGTGACAACTTTGAATCATTAACTATTTCATCTGGCCTTAGGCATCATTATCTTTTTTTTTATTAATAAGGGTTTACAAGCCAGGCATGGTGGCACAAGCCTGTAACTCCAGTACTTGGGAGGCTGAGACAAGATGATCAAAGGTTCAAGACCAGCCTCAGCAACTTAGTGAGACTCTCCGCAACCTGGCAAGACTGTTTCAAAATAACATTTAAAAAGGGCTGGGGGTGTAGCTCAGACATAGAATGCCTCTGGTTTAATGCTCAGTATAGAAAAAAATAAAATAAAATAAAACAGGAAGGAAGGAAGGAAGGAAGGAAGGAAGGAAGGAAGGAAGGAAGGAAGGAAGGAAGGAAGGGACAAGTTTATAGCTATTTGGGTTTATTTATTTTAGGCATTATTCACTGACTCCCCATTATGGTACAAGGGGCTTTGATTCTCTACCATTGACACTGTTTCCCTTCCTTTTGATACTATTGAGTGACAATATTTGTTTAAATAATATTAAGCTTTACTTCATACTGTTTATGAATACATAATCTACATTGAATGCTCCTGTGTGCTAGTGTGACTTTTCATTTTTTACTTTATTCCTAAAGTTATTATTACTTTTAAAAAAAAATATTCAGAGCTTTCTTTGTGCCTATTGCTAATTTTTTTGCATATCATCCAATGGTTTCTCATTATAACTCTCTCTTTCTCTCTCTCTCTTTCTCTCTCTCTCTCTCTCTCTCTCTCTCACACACACACACACACACACACACACACACACACACACACACATTCTCCTGCTGCTTTGTCAAAATTAAAAGGCAGAAAAATGGCAGTACGTGGTGGTGATGACAATATATTTACTTTGAGTTACGCTTCTTCTTCCCAGGCTCTCTTTGCCTGGTACACACCTATCTTTTCAAGATGGCCTTTTATTGTCACCCTTGAGAAGCCTGCTTTAATTTCTTTGTATTCCCTGTTTTCTATTTATTACTCAGTATTACTCTCTGTATTGGCTTGCTTCTTTATTTTTCTGTGGAATACATATACGTAAATATATATTTATACACATAGTCTAACAGGTTTCTGAGAAAGGGAGGTGACTATTTTGAAATTACATTAATTTAAAAATTATATAATCATATAATTTCTATATCTTGAGGTTGTGTGTGTGTGTGTGTGTGTCTGTAGTCTATACATTATTCTCCCATTTAATTGATGGTTGAATGGCCATAGATCTCTAACCTAAATAATTTTTCACCCATATTTTGTAGGTGTTTTTCAATGGCCTCTCTCAGCCACTTTTACAATTGAAGAACTCGATACTGATTGACAACTCTGATCCGGATGGTCACACTTGTAATTAGAGACATAGCTAGAGACCTCGGTTGACATTGGTGGTCTACCTGTTGGAGAAGCCCTAAGGCAACTATATTTCTTCTTAAACTTGTTAGTTTTTCACAGGAAATAGTCTTGCAGTGTTTTGCTTGCAGGGCTATGCAGAGACAATGCCTTTGGAGCTCAGTGAGGGGAAAGGAAGTGGGGATGAGAGTGGAGGAGGTCTCCTCTTCAGCATCCTGTCTATGTAGGTTTGCTTTGCTTTTCTGTTTGAGCATAACAATCCCACCTTTAATCATCGGGGTTTTACAACCCTCAGCACTTCAAATTCAACCTCTCCAGAGAATGAAGTAACCATGTTGCCGAGTTGGGACCGGGTGGTCAGTTAGTCAAGGTGTCGGAAAAAGATCCTAGTGATCTAATTTCCTAAATAACTTTCAATTAATCCTCAGGGTATCCTGGGGTACTCGGTGTGTCAGGATTCTGAGCCACTTGGAAATTCTGTATACAGATTGAGTTGTCTCTTGGCCTTTTCTTTTGCTGTTTTAGGGTCTGGTTTCTGGTTTGTCTTGGCTTTGTTCTGTTTCTCCTGCTGGCTCAGTTAAAATGTCTGCTTTTCAGCTTCTAAAAGTTTGTTACTGCTCTCTCCTGTATATTTCCTCCACCTCTGCAGGTTTACGTCTAGTTAAAACAACAAAAAAAATCCATTTATTGTTGCTTTAGTGGGGTTGTGGAGGGACCAGATCAGATGCATGGTTAAGTCTGTTCCTGTATTCAGAAGCTTTTTCTCGGAACTTTGTGACATCTGCTTTTCTAAAGCACAGGATCACATTCTGGAGAGACCCTGTTTTCCCACCTGATGATCACAGCCTCAAAGAGTGCCTGTTCATCTCATCCCAGAGTCCCTGCCATTTCCACTTCACCACTTCTGCTCTCTGGGCTTGCTTGTCATCGTATCCATGGTAACGGCTCCCCTCCTTACTTACTGAAACTTCAGAGAGATAAAATAAAAAGGAAGTCAAAGCATCTTTGTGCAAAATGCGTTTCCTTTTTTGGACAAAGACTTGTTTCAGAAGAGGAGATAGTGGTGATTAGGTGGGAGATAGGAGGGAATGGACCTGAAGAATAACGTCTGCTGATTACAGAGAGTGTTAAGAACCTCTAATAGTCAACAATAACTTTGCTGATATTACTGCTTACTAATGCTTTTCTTTGGGGCTTAAGATGTTCCTTTCTGTCCATATTAAACAATACCTGTTTGAATAATAATAAAGGTGTATTTGGGTGGATCTACTTACATCCAAATTAAAATAGAAGAAAGAAATTCTTTTCTAATTCTGCAAACTCTAGGAAATGCACAGAATGTTATGTTCTCCTGCCTCAAGAAAGAAAAATAATACCAGAACACTGAGAAAATAAAATCCTAAATAACTTTTCCTCTAATATAGCACTACAGTGACCCTTGTCCTTCCACTGGTGTGAACCATGAAGGGCAAGAGAAACTGGACCATGAAGATGTCCCCTTTCCTGCTAAGTCACATCAGCAGCTCTAAAAATGTGGGATCTAAAAATATCAGATGCAGCCGGGTGTGGTGGCGCAAGCTTGTAATCCCGGCATTTGGGAAGCTGAGACAGGAGGATCCGGGTTCGTGGCCAGCCTCAGCTACTTAGTGAGGCCTTCTGCAACTTTGTGAGACCCTGTTTCAGAATAAAGAATAAAAAATAGGGCTGGGGGTATAGCTCAGAAGTAGAATGCCCCTGAGTTCAATCCCCAGTACTGAAAAAATAAATAAACAAATAAATAAATAAATAAATAAATAAATAAATAAATAAATAAAAATAAAAATGTCAGATGCACAGAAACGGAGTGGTGATTGCCAGGGTCTCCAATGAGAGAGAAACCAGGAGATGTGGGTCAAAGGGCACACTTTCAGTTATAAGATACATAAGTTCTGGGGATCTACTTTGCAGTATAGTGACTGTAGTTAGTACTGTATTGTTTACTCAAAAATTGATGAGAGTAGATTACAAGTGTTCTCTACACACAGGATGAGTGGTGACTGTGTGAGGTTTTGGATGTGTGAATTAACTTGATTGTGGTCATCTTTTCACAATGTGTATGTATGCTTTGATCATGTATACCTTTTTAAATGTACTGTTACTGATGCATTATAGTTTCACATCATAATATAGGTAAGAGTAATAGGGACATATATGTCTACGGCACATTTTAGATTTAACCTGAGCTCTTTTCCTAAGGAAAAAAAAAATAATAATAATAATAATGTACCCTTGGTAGTTTTTTCCAACATTCTCCATTATTTTATGTTTTCAATTTTTTCTCCTATTTTTATATAGCTAGTAAGATAGTAAATATCATAGTCTTCATACTGTGTTCTGTCTATATCATCTACAATTTGATTGAATAGTGTTTGTTCATTTGTTTATTTATTTTTGTACTGGGGATTGAATCCAGGGGTATTCCATCTCTGGGCTACATATACCCGCAGTCCTTTTTATTGTTATTTTGAAACAGAGTCTCCCTAAATTGCTAAGGCTGGTCTAAACCTGCAATCCTCCTGTCTCAACCTCCCACAGTAATGGGATTATAGATAGGCATGGGCCATCATGCCTGGCTATGGAATAGTTTTTAATGATCAATTTTCTCAGCCCCTTGCCTAGTCCTTTGTTCTTCTGCCTGATCCAGATGTGTGGGCATGCTCAGGGTGTGTCATAAATCTTCCTCTCCCTCACTTCATGAGCAGCCTCCTCTCTTCTCACAATTTTTGTTATAACTGAAGCAAATTCATATTTAATTCACATTTCACTCTTTCCCAACCAACAAACTCTCTCTCTCTCTTTTTTTTTTTTTAAATATGGTGCTGGGAATTGAACCCAGGGGCATTTTATCCCAAGCTTTACCCCAGTCCTATTTTATTTTTTCATTTGGAAACAGGGTCCTACTAAGTTGCTGAGAGTCTTACTAAGTTGCTGAGGCTGGCTTTGGACCTGAAATCCTCCTGTCTCAGCCTCCCAAATACTAGAATTACAGATATGGCCACCATACTCAACACACTTCCTCTTGTCTCAAGCTCCTTCAGAGTTTGCAGATGTAACTCCTCTAGCATTGGAGTCTTTGCCCTGGAAGTTTATAAGAACATTTCTAAGAAGACAGCCTCATTGATTTTATGTACATATATAAGATGATCAGTGCCGATTTCAATATCATGTACAGGGAAGGGGAGGAAGCTATGAAAGAAAGCTCACCAAGTGCTGTGTGCATGTGCGTCCCTAGCACTCCCAACTCCATTATGATGGGAGGCTACCATGCATTAATTAAAGTATATTAAAGAAGAAGGAGGAGGAGGAGAAGGAGAAGTCAGGCCCATGGACACAATGATAAAAGTATTGACTTTCAAACCAAGGTTGGATTCTGTCTAGGAAAAGAAATTATATAATTCTTGGAAAACTCACTTCCTACACCCAAACTTCAATTTCTTAGTCTCTAAAAGTCTCCTTGCTGGGTGTGGTGGCTCCCGCTTGTAATCCCAGAATTTGGGAGGCTGAGACCAGAGGATCTGGGTTCACGGCCAGCCTCAACTACCGAGTGAGGCCCTCCACAACATAATGAGAACCTGTTTCAAAATAAATAATAAAAAATAGGGCCGAGTGTGTAGTAGCTCTGAGGTAGAATGCCCCTGAGTTCCATCCCCAGTGCTGAAAAAAAAATCTCCTTGACACAACTTTTTTGTTTTGATAGTTGAATCATAGCATAGTTTTTATTGTAAATAATATAACAATAATTATTATAGGAACATTGAAGTAAGTTTTCCAGGTATGAGATTTAATATTTGTAGAACACATAGCTTTTCAACTAGTATACATGGGTGAACAATTAATACTACTTAATACTAGCATTTATAAATTCTAATATATATTGGAAAATAATTATAGTGAGTCATTAAATAACATATGTTCTCTTTCAGCAGGCTGAATGATAAAGGGGTATTTTATTTTGTATCCATGGTTTAAACTGCAAGCCATTGCGATCTTGGTGGGCCAAGTGCATCATTGTTCCCTTATGAAATGTGAGCATGATTTTGAAAGTTATATGTGTCAAATAACACATTTATTATTGCTAGTGAAGTTCAAGCTAAGTATCTTCTTAGCGTCAAGCTTGAAGCCTTTGTATTAAAAGATTTACTGTATCTTCCATTGTGGAATGAATAGCCATGCATTGTTTTTGAATAACTAATAGTGATAAACATGTTGGATAAAAATGTAGACAACCTAATGTGTTCAATAATGAGAAAAGGGAATATTATCATTTAACTTTAAAATGACCTTTCATACTGTCACTAGCAGTTCATCAGAGTTAAAATTCAACTCACTTCTTACTTTACCAGGAAGACAATATAAAGACCTCTAAGATAGAAAATCTCAATGGGGAAGTAGGTATTAAAAATGCCAGAGAGACAGGGAGGGGGCCTAGAACATCACATTGGATGTTAGCTTATTTTTCTTTAAGGGCTTAGTAATTGAGGATGTTGACAACTTCTGAGAAATAAAACCCTAGATTAAATATTTACTTTATTTCAGTCACGAGGATTGGAAGCGGAGTAAGACTTATACATCCTCAAGAACTCGCTGTTTAGTGAAACAATGATGGATATGATGCAGGATGTACCCCAGGAATGCTGCAAGAACAAAAGAGGAAGCAGTCTAGGTAGCAGATTCATGTAGGGTTTTCTAAAGATTCTGAGAGGGCAACATTTAAGCAGACAATTGAATAAACCAGTCCAGGAGAAAGATACAGCAAGAGCGCAAGTGGTGTTGAAACACGTGTGTGAAGAATTATCATCGTGAAGTACTTTGAAACTGTTTAGCAAATAGCACAGCGGAAAAGAATTCAGGGATGATGATCACACACGCTGTTACTCATTTCCATTTGACTATTTCTTGCTAGTGGTAATGGCGAACTGAAATTTGATTTCTGTTTGGATTCACTGTTTTATATATGGCTGCTTCGTGCTCAAAACAGAGTCAATGACTGAATCCCCAACACTGTGCTCTCAAAGGGCTGTGACTTCTTCAAACTTGACTTCCTTCATGTCTAATATGTACCTAACCCTTTCTCTGTCTTTAACTTTAGTGTGCAGTCTTACATTTTTCCCCTCTACTATGTTCTCCCCTTTTGTCTTTCTCACTACACTTCAATCTCTTGTTTTCTTCTTTTCACCTATTTTTTGACTCCATATTTGGCAGAAACCTCTATGTGTCCTTTGCTCCACAGAATCCTGGCAAGATATTACATGTTATAAACAATGGGCAGGAGACCATTCTGTGTCTCTCTGCTCTACCAGGCGAAGTCCCCCAACTCTACTGTCCTAACCTCTAACATCTCCTCAACTGGGCTAAGGTCACTAGAGAAAAATGAGTAGCACTCACACTTTTGAAAATGGGCAGAATGACCAGGAAAGGTGGTTCACACCTATAATCCTTGTACTTGGAAGGCTGGCACAGAAGGATCACAGGTTCACAGGTTTGTGACCATCCTCAGCAATTAGGGAGACCATCAGCAACTTAGCAAGACTCTGGTTCAAAACAAAAACTAAAAAATGTGGAGGGGCTGAGGGCTTAGCTCAGAGGTAGAATGCCCCTGGGTTCAATCTTTGGTACCACAAAAAGTAGGGAGCATGGATGTAGAACCCTGTTGGCGAATTTACAACTACCCCAGTTTCTCTCCAAAGATTCAACTCTTCTTTCTCATTGCACACATTGCTTTTTCTCAAATCATTGCAAAATCTACCTTTAAAGAAAGAGTAAGATCATAGCATTCTTACATATTGCTCCACTTAGTAGGTCCCTTGACATTAAAGCAAGTGTCAACATCAATCCTTTCTTCTTGAATCATTGATTTTTTTTAAATTCCCTATTCGTCTACCTACGCTAATTGCAGCTGTCTTTTACTCTGGAGTGGACAGGAGAACAATGGCTATCTTTTTACTCACTGAATCTGTTGGTATACAGGGCTGCAAAGAGATACCAGGATTGAATTCCTCATCCTGCCAGTTTTTCCAGTGACTAAATGTTCGACTTAGTTATCCAGATCCAGGCTGTCCAGCTTAGCCGGAAAGTAAATGCACAAAGCTTACACATCCTTGTATGTCTTTTCCCTTTTCTCTCCTTGCTTTGGTCTCTCGGTGTTTTCTGTCACTTGTCATTATTTTCAACTCTTTAACTTTGTTTTAATTTATGTTTTACACGGAAGAGAGAGCATAAGAATCAGGACCATTTCATGAACAAAATTGCATTGAAGCTCTTTTGCACGCATTTTGTTTTTCATTTGCTGAAGGCAGGGGGTGCTATATGCAAAGAAATCAGCTGCAACAACTCAGTTGTTTTTTTTTTTTTTTTTTTTTTTCCCTAAAGACAGACACCTGCAGACATTTATAGTGCCACATTATAGAATTGCTTTAAAATGTATCATTTCTCTCAGGTGCTGCCAAATGTAAGCTGAAGCATGTCCTTATGAAGATACACAGACAGCAAATGTCACACACATATTCTTCTCATCGAAGAAGCAATGTCTTGTAACTAATAATGATTTCTTCAAATCACAGATTAATTGGCATGCAATTAATTTAGCATATCCCAAACATAGCAGAGTATCCACCACCTGAGTTCATTTACAGTAATGAAACTTGAGGGCAGGCTGTATTGCTAGGATGTTTAGGTATCAACCTTCTCAATTATGGCCACGATTTCACGTTGATCAGATAAATGAGAAGTTAGAGCAAAATGACAGGGATATAAAGTAAGCTCTCTTTGTTTTTCCTTCCAAAAAACTGACATATTTTGAGTTTCATCCTCAAGTGGTTAAAAATTTCAAACATCTTACTCTATAACTTGAACAGAGATAAAAAGAAAAAAATCAAGTGAAATGGGCATGATTCACACGAATTATAAGCACAAAAGGTAAAATGTAGTACAGAGTCTTACATAATTTCAAAAGCTTCCTAAAAGAGCTCGAACTACAAACTTTGAAAGGTCAGTGAATATTGAAGTGTTTTGACATGCCATACAGATAAAGAACCTCAAGGACAGGCAATTTAAGTTGTTCCAAAAAAGGTATTATTTCTCTAAAACATTCACTTTTGATATTTTCCCATATTATAGTTATCTTCAGACTAAATTACACAGGAAAGACATGTGAGACACTTTAAAAAGCTTCTTCAGAGCAAAGTCCAACATCCACAATGAATTATCCAAGATGAAGTATTCTTTCTTAAGTGCCAAAGTCTTTCCAGACATTTAGAAGATGCCAAAGTAAATTTGAATGTTTTGGAGTGATGAACAGAGAAAAAGTCAGATCGATGAGAATGAATTTCCAGGTCCAGTTCAAAGACACATATTCAGCAACCTAAATGTAATGGGATGTTTTAAGTTTCAAAATGTCAAGAAATAAAATCATAATGACCTATCCAACTAACATTGAGTAAGTGGTGACCAGAAATGTGTATTTACTGATGCCCTTTGTATTTGAGAGTTTCTTAGTCTGGAGAATTAGTAAAAATTACTATCATATTCAATACAAAATAGAGGTTACTTTGGTGCTTAGTGATAAATTAGTTAAATTGTTTAGATATCCAGGAACTGCAATAACATATACAGCGACCAACCTAGTGACTCAACACTCCTGGCAGTTTGTAGTAAAATCAAATGGAATAACAAAGCAATAACACAAGAACAGAACAAAATTAATATTTAGTTTGTGATGAGAAAAGAATGCTATTGCTGCTACTGAATTTCATTCTTAGGAGCTTCTAAACAGTAATTATGATCAAGACAAAATAAGAAATATGATATAGCTTAAAATTATTTATCCATAGGCTATATATTAGTTAGTTCTGGATAACAAACAATTGAATGTGCCTACTTCATGAAACATTACATTAACTTCTTCATGGATAGTAAAATGGATGTGGAAAGATACAGAAGTCATGTGCTGTGTCCTCAAAGGCATTAATGCTCTGATGAAGGAAATCAAATCATACACAGTTCATCAAAGAATACAATTTGCACGACAGAGGAAAAGAAAAGGCAATTGTTGGAGTGACTTGATTAGAACAATTTGGCGTAGTGGAAAAGAAAAAAAAGAGGCTAAAATTAGAAATTTCTGGGTTCAAATATGGGCTGTGTCTTATGAGTTCTGCAGACTTCGTGTTTACTTTTAATCTCTCTGAACCTGTCTCATCAATAAAAAAGAACATTTTATTGTATTGTAATGAAGATTAATAAGAAAATGTATTTAAAATCACTTACTAGCCAATTAAATTGGTACTCTTCTTAAAAATTGCTATTTGGACTGAAGATGTAGCCCAGTGCTAGAGCACTTACCTAAGATGAATAAGGCCCTGCTTTCAATCTCTAGCACCACAAAAACAAAATAGACTCGTACACACATATACACATACAACTACGCTACTCTAGCCACTAGATTAAGCATCATGATAAACTATGGAGTCTCCTTCTGGGCTCAAAAACAGCAGAACAGACTCTGCAGGGCTCTCCATTAAAGCTTATTCCATTTACACTGGTTTAAAGACATAAGTTCTTACATTGATGGGTGGGAGAGAAAGGGTTGTAGAGACCAGAAGAGGCTGAAAAAATAGGATGCTAGCCAGGAATGGTGGCTGACACCAGTAACACAGTACTTAGGAGGCTGAAATAGGAGTTTCTCCAAGCTACACACCTAGCCTCAGCAGCTTAGTGAGACCCTGCTTGAAAATAAAAAATATGTATATATAATAGGGCTGGGAGTATAGGTTGGAGGTAGAGCATCCATGGGTTCAATTCACATACACACACACACACATACACACACACACACACTAGGATGCTACTTACATCCTTAAGTGTCAGGATACTTCATCTGAAGGAACATGGCAGATACTCAGCATCCAGAATACTGTGATGAAGAGCTTAGTTAAAAGGTGGGTTACGAGGTCTGAGAGTTCAACCAAATACCATGATGCTGAATGCCCAATAGTTGAACTAAGGCTTTTTAGTTCATTTCTCCTCTGATTTAATATGAAAAGTCAACATCATACTGAGCTTGTAAGAGTGGACAAGTGGTCCCATATGTTAGGGAAGAGTGGCTCTGGCAGCTCAGGACCAGTGCAACCCTATGTTTCCTAGATCCCATGCTCTCAATACAAAAGGAAGATGTTAGCGAGGTGTGGTGATGTATGCCTGTAATCCAGTACTTGGGAGGCTGAGACAGGAGGATCACAGGTTAAAGCCAGCTTCAGCAACTCAGTGAGGCCCTCCACAACTTAGTAAGACTCTGTCTCAAAATTTAAAAAATAAAATAAAGTAAAATAGGGCCAGAAGTGTAGTTCAGAGGTAAAATGCCTCTGCATTCATTCAATCCCTAGTGCCTACTCCAAAAAAAGACCAGAAAAAGAAAGTCTTTCCCATAAATTCACTTACATAACTAGCATTTATTGACCATGCGCTGCTCTAAAGTCTGCTGATATAACAGTACACAAAATAGACCTTCTTTTATGAAACTTATATTCTAATGGAGCAAGAAGGTAAGTCAAAAGTCAAAGGACCAAGAGTAAGAGAGTAAAAAATGATGAAATATAAGGAAATTGGAGGTAGATGTGTCATAGAGGTACAACAGACTCTTACACAGGCTGGGCAGGGGAGCACTCAGTGATAAGTAGAGTGAAAATATAAAAGATTTGGAGAGAGTTGTGCAGAAGCCTGGTGAAAGAGAATTCCAAGCACAGAAAATAACAAATGCAGAGCCCTGAGGCATGAGCAGCTGCTTGAGCAGAAGGAAGGAATCCGGTATTGAGAGAGAGAAGCAAGTAAAAGAGACATAAATAGGAGACAAGGTTAGAAAGGTAGCAGGACATAACCTTGTGAAAGTTTTGAGGCCATCTTACTCTGGGTAAGATATGAGTGAGGCATTGGAGGGTGTTTCAGTCATCCACTGTTCTAATAATTCAATGTAGTAAATCGTCCCCCAAATGGATTGCTTAAGGTAATAACCATCAGCTCAAACGCAGGCACATTTGGGTCGCTGATTGTCAGCTGGTTTAAGTGGAGCTCAGAAGAGCTTTGTTCTAAGCTGAAGACTGAGCCCAAGTCTGCTCTATGTGTCT
This sequence comes from Graphiurus murinus, assembly GCA_004027655.1. Lineage (NCBI taxonomy): Eukaryota > Metazoa > Chordata > Mammalia > Rodentia > Gliridae > Graphiurus > Graphiurus murinus. The sequence goes on from PVLC010004431.1 coordinate 25,958, forward strand.
CTCTTCTATCTTTCTTTTTTCCCGGGGCTGGCCAGGATATATTTTCCTCACAGCAATACTTGTGGTGCCAGGCAGCAAGTTCAAATGCACAAAGCAAGCTAAAGCCTCTGCTGGTGTTGCAGGCACTAACCTCTCCCTGGCTAATACGGGAACAAGGCTTCTCAAAGCCAGGGAGCAGAAAAGTGCACTCTAGTTCCAGATGGGAAAGTGGAAAGTCACATCCAAAGGGAATGGTCATGGCTTGACTATCATGGATCTAGCTGAATCTATTCCAGGGATTTGAATGGAAGAATCCATGACTACCTTTCACTAATGGGATCAGTCTGGCAGCTATTGAAAATAGACTGAAGGAAGGAAAGAAAGTCGACCTGGAGGAATATTGATCCAAGAACCAAGATGGTGGCTCAGATCAGGATGGCAGCACTGCAGATAACCAGGAATGGTTGCTTTAGGTTATGTTTTGAAAGTATAGTAAAACAACTGTGAAAGAAAAATTGCACCAGACAAATTAAAAGCAAGAAGGCTTTAATCAAGACTGCTGCAGCCGAGAAGAGAGACTGGACTTAATCCCACTGAAAGAGACAAAAGGAATGGGTGGCTTTTTAAGCCCAGGGTTGAGCTAGTGGAAAAGTACTGAAGGATTTTGAGGGGAGGTTGGTCAACCTGACTAGTGTTTGCTACTTGTTCTTATTATCTGTGTTTGCTAGTTGTCCCTAGTCAAAGAAATTCAACTCCTGTCCTCTCAGAGAAGAGTGAGGGAAAGAGTTCTATCTTCTGCCATGAATGAGAATGATGAAGTGCAGAGCCCCTGGAGCTAAGCAGGGCATACGATAATTAATAAGTATGTACACAGTTCAGAACATTCCCTGGCACATAGTAAGTATGAATAATAATAATAATAATAATAATAATAATAATAATAATAATAATAATAACTATACATTCTTCTCTATAGTCTGAGATCACATATAAGAGAGAATAATCAAGAGTAAGTTCAGGGTGTTTAGTCTGAGCTACTGCAAAAATAAACTTGCCATTTCCTGAGTCAAGAAATGCTATAGGTGCAGTATTACTATACAAGAAATGGTAAACCAATAAAAATGTTCAATTTTGTGAGCATTCAGAAGAAGGCTTTAATTAGGTAACATAATTTCCTTTTCTTTTTTACTATATGTTGTGTACTATGTTGTTAAATCTCTAAGTAGGATGTGAAAAGAGCTAAATTTTCGTCCTTTTCTCTCTGTCCCAAGTTAGACATCAGTCGTTAGTTACAGGAAAAAAGTTAGATAATAAATCAGGAAATGGATTAGTTATTGTGAAACTTAATTACAAAGAACAAAATACCATAAGAAACTATTAGGAAAAAGTTTGGTTGTGAACTCTGACATGAATTTGTGCCACTAAGCAAACACATTTAATTCAGAAAGCAAAGAATTTGCCTGAACAAATATTCTACCTACAAAAGCTGTGCCTAGTTTACCAGAGCATCCTCAGCTTTCAGTAATTCTTGCTACATAGGGTGTGCTTGATAAATATTTATAGAATGAATTAAATCACAGGCTGACACTTTATGTTTAGAGTGGTGTGTATACCTGCATATTGCTTTTGTAATACTGTGAATTCTTTGACTCAAAGCATGTGCAGTTCTGTTAACCTGCAATTTGCCAACTGATAGATCAATACATTAAAATTCTCAACTTGAGTCTTGCATTAGCATTTTTAGATAAAAACACAGCCAGTAGGGTAAATTCCATCCAACCCCTTGATAGAAGTACCACAAAGTAATTGTGCTATTAATGGTTACATTAAAAACAATTACAAAATAACAATTGGGATTTCACTTCATTTTGATCTAACAGCTTACGTAATGTACAGACACGATTTTTTTTGGACTAAGTCTTAATATGTTTTCAAGTAAGCCTGTTTTCCTCTAGCACAAAGGCTAGTGGTTATCAGGTTCATCTTTTTTATTTTCCTCTCTTCTTCCTTGCCTACCTCCTTTTTATCCTACCTGTCTTCCTTTCTTCATCTTCCTTTCGTCAAGAGAGAAACTTTGATCTCTGAAATGGGAACCAGATACAGAGTTGGAAATAAAATGTTTTTCTACAGATTCCTAAAGTAGAGTTTTGTTGCAAATGATATCTGCTTATTTGACACTATCCTGATTCATAAATTCCTGGCAGACATATGGTTAAAGTGTTTGTTCAAAAAAGGGAAAGGATACCTGGGAGTATGTTGCAAAGGTGCTAGCTGTAGAAATGTTGCATCGTGGGAGAATTCTTCAATAGTGTGAGCAGTTTTAGTTTGACAGTAATTTCATACACCATTTATGAGAAGAAGAAATGTGGAAGAAAAAAAACAAAACAAGAGCAAATGTATATGTGATGGTGAATCTTGATTGTCAACTTGATTGGATTTCTCAATTGAATGCCTAGGAAATTAGTAAAGCATCCTTCTGGGTGGATCTGTTTTCAGAGGTGACTGGCATGTGGTTCAGTGAACTGAGGAAGGAGATCTGCGCTGAAAATGAGTGACACCATTTAGTAGGCTGGGAGGCCCAGATGGAACACAAACTGGAGGAGAAAGCTCGCAGCCTGCTCAAGCTCCATTCTTCTTGAGAAGGTGTATCAACTGCTGCCAGTATCACCTGTGAACACCAGACTCCAGCTTCTTCAGCCTTTGGATTTAGATTTGCACCAGGGACTCTCCAGGGTACTTCCAGACTTTGAGCCTCAAACAGGGATAGCATCACTGGTCCCTTGGTTTTGACGCTCCAGCTTCTTCAATAGGATAGTTACTGGTTTCTCTGGCTGTCCTGCTTGGAGACAGTCATTGTGGGACTTTTCCAACTCTGATCAGGTAAACCAATCTAATAAATCCCTCTTATAAATTATATATATATATATGATTTTGAATATACATATATAATGTATTTGTATATTCATATATGTATTTATAATTTCTATATATTTATTTGTTATCTATAATATACATAATTTGTTCTATATAATATACGTTATATATATAATTTGTTATATATTATATATGATCGTGTTATATATAATGTTGTTTTTCTTGGTTCTGTTCAAGAACCCTAATACAACTTACAGAATGGTATTATTGCTGGTGTCTGCATGTTTTTTTGTTTCCCCCCAATTCACATATTGTGCTCCTCCCGCCCAAGGTTTGAGGAGGTGGGACCTTTGGAAAGAGAATTGGCTGTGGTGAAGCCCTCATGGATGGAACCGGTGCTGTTATTAAAGAGGTCAGAGACAGAGATTCCTTGGCCCTTCTGCCATGTGTGGCTATAGTGAGAAAAGGGCTCTCAATGAGAAGTGGCCCTCGCTACACACTGCGCTTCTAGCTTCTTGATCTTGGGCTCTCTTAACTCCAGAACTGTGAGAAGTAAGGTCCTATTGTTTATAAGCGACTGACTCTACGGCATCTTGTTATAACAGCCAAACAGACTTAAAATAACACCACTTATGATTAGAATTCTGTTGGCATTCTGGTTGCTTAATAGACAAATACACGTGTTTAGTTAAAACACATATGTAGATGCTGAGACAGGACTTTGTAGATCTCACTAAGTTACTTTGTGAGGCCATTGCAAAGTAATTTAGTGAGACCCTGTTTCAAAATGAAATATAGAATAAGGCTGAGAATCTAGCCTAACCTAGAGGTAGAACACCACCCCTGGGTTCAATCCCTAGTCTCTCTCTCTTTCTCTCTCTCTCTCTCTCTCTCTCTCTCTCTCTCTCTCTCTCTCTCTCTCTCTCTCTCACACACACACACACACACACACACACAGATATTTTATTTACAATTAAGAAACAAGAAACAAAAATCAGATGTAACATTTCCCCTTTAATACTGGTATAATTTATTTGGTATTTTCTTCTAAAATGTCTGCGTAAAGTTTCATGTTCTAAAACTTATTTCTGATTACTATATATGAACTGTTCACACTCATTTCTGATTTATCTTCAATGGTAATATATATTTATTGTTAAGTCTTGCAATCTTTCAGCCCTTTTGTTAAGTGGCTAATGATTTGTTAACAAACATTTAAAAGCTCATTAAGAAAACCTAAAATCTTTGTGAAAAGTTATTCCCTAGGTTGATCCAATTTTGAAACTGAATCTATGTAGAGTCCTAGAATTGATATTTTATTCTACAAGCCTTTACACAATGATTTCCAAGGTCCTAAGACAAAAACTTCTTGAAATATTTTATTTTGATTGGATTCTGTGAGCTTCATTAAGATGTTAATTCCAGGTGAATGACTACAATTCGTGGACAGGGTAACCTATGGAAAAATCTGTTAATTTGCTATTAGAGTATACATTTGAGTTGAAGTTTGATATTGATTGGCTAAGAGAAAATTAGAATTAATTATGATTATTATCCCTTATGTGATATTAAAATACTATAAAATTTTCCTTATGCTTAAGAGATTTGATAATAAAATAATATTTGTAATGAGTAAGGATGGGATTCCTTTGTTCAATTCTTGAGATTTTATTTGATTTCTGAGACTGAAGAAGAAATATGAGAAAAGCCATAAAAGTTGTGCATATTTTTTTTATTCTCTCTACTGTTAGGTTCCATTAATTGTTTGTCTACTTAGAGACCATGTACTTTAGGATGGTCAAGAATCTGTTTATCTTTGTTTTCCCCCAATTAACAATTTTAAAAATTTATTTCAATTCTCTAACTAATCTTTTTTGACATCACCTTGCAAACCAGTCACGGGTTAAAATATTTCAACATCCAATTTTTATTATTTTCATAGATATGATCACATACCCGCATCAATACTCACCACTCATTCCCGCCTATCATTTTTCACACATAGAGATCTCTGACATGCGAGCAATTACAAAATTGACATGAAGTTTACTGTATTTTCAAAGACACTGTTCAATCTGATGAGTTGTCTGAGAATTTTCCTTATGGGGTACGAAGGTTGCTGCAATGTTATCATATAGCACTTAAACACCTGAGTCAATATAGCGTCATATTATAGCAAACACTCCACCCTCGTTACCGTTCCAATTCATTTTCATGAAAAGATTCAGCTGGGAGTCGGATGGTATAGGATTGGGAAACATACATAAACTATATTTTATTCTATTATCATTTTAAAATTATATTCAGTTGGCATAGAAAATTAACAATTTTTCTCAGCCTGTTAAAATCAAATTTAAAACACTGTATCTAGATGTTCAGCTGATAAATACATTAGTAGGACACTTCAAAAAAGAAAGAAAAGAAAAGAATTACACTGTCAATACTGAAGATGTGTTGGAAAACAAAGAAAGATTAAGATATTTCTCCAAAAAAAAAAAAATTAGCTGTTTACATGTAGAGAAGTGTGTCAAGACAGAAGTAATGTATTGACTTCCTTGGGTCTTTTGACACCAGGGAAAGCCTTAGCAAATATCCTTATGTTTTTGCTGAAAAATAAGTTGATTTTACACAAGAAAAACTGTTTTCATTCAGAGGAAGATAAAAACAGAAATTTACTAAGTTCAGTGGAAGCTCAGGAGAAGTATTCATTAAATAATCAAAATACTTATGATATATAATTTATTACATGTATTTCAATAGCATTGATTCTGAAGAAGGAAAAGAGTCACACTAAACCTGTGGAAATTTATTGTGCTTTAATTAATGTTTTCTTTTAATTTCACATATTACTTCTTTATTCAGTGAAGGAGATGAGATTGCATTAACTGTCACATCTTATATGAAGTTTGTAAGTTGTATAATACGTATAAGATTTCCCAATGCCATTTAATTAATATATAAACAAATGAAAATGGAGACTCATGTAAGTCAAACTTCCTGGAAGGGAAATCACAAAACCAATGAACCAAACAATAGATGAAAAGTATTTGGAGGAACTTTTAAAAGTATTTTTTAAATTACTGAGTCTGACTTGCTATATGGAGATCAGTTAAAATAGGCAATAGGAGGTTTGCTTAAATATATAAAACAGGGATCACATTTTTTTTGTTGTTGTTGTTGTTTTGTTTTTTGTTTTTTGTTTTTTTTGCGGCACTGGGGATGGAACCCAGGGGCATTCTACCTCCGAGCTATACCCCCAGCCCTATTTTTTATTCTTTATTTTGAAACCGAGTCTCACTAAGCTGTGGAGTACCTCACTAGGTAGCTGAGGCTGGCCTCGAACCCGGATCCTCCGGTCTCAGCCTCCCGAATGCTGGGATTATAAGCGTGCGCCACCACGCCCGGCTCTTAAATATATAAAACAGATCATTTAAACTTCAAGTCACTCTATTTTGTGACTCAAACCTTTTGTTATTATTTTGTGTAACTATTTTTAGCTTTTTAGACATATTCACACAATGCTTTTAATAAAGTTATCATTCCAACTGAAATAAAACATACACAATACTGATTTTCATTGTACAGAGTAGACCTTTTGCATCAATGGTAATTCTAACAGCTTATCACCACACATTTATATTTCTCCATATGTAACACTTTCAAATACAAAAGTATATATACAGTAACATCAAGTGAAGTGTCTTCAAAAACACATGTAGCCATGGTTTGGATATGGCTTGAGTGTCCCCAAAGGATTCGCTTGTTGGAATTAATCCACATTGTAAGTAGAAACTTAATAGAGGTGGGATCCTTGGGATGTGATTGGATTGGGTGAGATCAATGGGGTAGAGCCCTGTGATTGAATCTTGATGGTTTTATGACAGAAAGAGCAGAAGACACTCACATATGCATACTCCCTGTTTCTTGCCATGCAATGCCCAGTACCACGTTTAGACTCTGCCAGCAAGAAAGCCATCACCAGATGTGGGCCCTCAGCTTTGGATTTCCAGACCCTGAAATAAAATAAGTTTTTATATCTTGATAACTTATCCAATTTACAGTATTGTATCATTAGCAACTGATTTTTACACATGCCAAAAAACAAATAACACTACAATAAAAGCTTAAAAACTGATGATTATTTTTCAGTAAATAGAATGTTTTTTCTTACTCCCATTAGACATAAAGAATAAACAAAAACAATTATTTTAATCACATTTTAGAGGGATAGAATTTATAGATATGATACTGATGTGAAAATAACTTCAAATAATTTTTCTTCAAGTTCATAATGAAAGGCAAAGTCATCATTTATGAACATGAAAATGAAGAAAATTCTTTTTATGCAGAAGTATGTTAGTAAAAACAATTTGACTTTGAAGATATTTTCTATAGGACCTGAAGGCCTAGTTGCAGTGTTGCCAACATCAACGCAGTGAGTGTGAGCTTTGGAGAAGGGAAGGTGAGCGTATCATTCAAATGATTAAGACAGCTAAAGAGAGCCAGGCATGGTGGTACACGCCATGTAATGCCTGTAGTTTGGAAGCTGAGATAGGAAAATCAAAGAAAATCAGGAACTTGAGAGACCCTGTCTTAAAATAAAATAGGGCTGGTGGTGTAGCTCAGAGACAGAATGCCCTTGGGTTCAATCCACAGCCCCCCCCTAAAAAAAAAAAAAAAAACTAAAGAAAATATTAGCCTCATTCTATTTTTTATTTCAAAACTAAAGTAAAAATATATAAAGATTGCTCCATATATCAAAGGATAAAAACTACCTTAAATTAGTAACTACAAAAATACTCATTGAAAATTATTTCTGTTTGCATAATCCAGTAAATCCAGTACTGTTAGAATTAACTTCTTGCTTAACTACTGAAGTGTGAACATTCACACACGTAGGTGCATAACATGTTAGAAGATAGCATTCGTTCAGAGGTCACTGTTGTTAAGAACTCTTTCTATTGTTGGGCAATTCTATATATATTTTTTTAAGAATGATATTTTCATTTGAAAATTTTCAAGTTTTAATGATGTTCTTGTTAAATTGTGCTGAAGTTGAATAAGTCTTAGATGCAAGCAATTCTATTTATAAATGCAGATTCAAATATGTATATTGTTCATATACATATGTTTTGTAAAATATATTTTGAAGATAGATGAGCTGAAGATCATTTGGGAGACAAAAGTGAAACAGATTTGTAGAGTAATACAGTGTATTTATTATAATTCCCTTTAGTATCCATTTTTATGGAAAAGGTCTGTTTTGGAGATTTCATTCAGAAATCACCAATAATTTCTTGGAGATTTCATTCAGAAATCACCAATAATTTCTGATATAAATGGGTGCCTAAATACATATGACCAAAATTAGGTATATTCTTTTCTCTAATTTTAGGTTATTTTTCCATTGTTGTATTTTTTATGGCTTATTCAGGGTTAATTTGACCATGGAGAACAATATATCATTCTTGGGACCAATACTTTTTCTTTTTTATGCTTTTATTGTTGCATTATAGTCTGACATCATAACAGAGGAATTTTTTAATGGAAACTTAGGTACAAATAATACCTTCCATTTCCTATCTTCAACATCTCATGACCTGCCGTGGGAACCAATACTTTCTTAAATAGCAGAGTTTTAGGATCTTTGTATAAAGATCCTAAACTATATCCTTGGTATATAGTGGGGGATCACAGCCATCAGGAAATTAATGCAGATTTCTATGACAAATAAATAAATTACTAGAAGTCCCAGACCTCTGTTTCTAAGAAACATCACTTCAACTCTCCTCATCTTCACCTATAGGTTTTGGATTTTTTGTTTGTTTGTTTATCAATAACAGGATACAGAAAGTTGTAAGAACCCTCACTCCCTAAATTTAGGGGATAAAATGAATTAAGTAATATGAAGTATCAGCAATTCTAACAATCTCAAAAGTACATGTATTTCAGATCAGCAGCAGCCTCTTCAGAACGCAGTATTGAGGGTGAGACTCGTTCATCTCCGTGTATTGTTCTTGAAACGCCTCCTGCTTTCCCTCAAGTGCTTTACAGAGGAGTATGCCTTCCAGACTAGTGATTGACTTTGATATATTTGTGAAAGTACATCATGTGCATTAGGGTGCCCTCCCCCCCTATCACCTTCAGATAAGGTGCTGCCTGACCACAGTCTAAAAGGCTGAGGAGAAAACTACAATGTATTCTGTTTGACAATGCTTTTAGTGATTAGGTGGTTTGGGAATAATGTTGAACTATAGAAAGTTCCAGTATAGTCAAGCCCTAATTTTATTCACCAAATAGTCACTTTTGAAGTAGAATAGTTTGCAGTTTTCTTGGCTCCAGAAACTAATCTGCTTCTCCTCAAGAATCACAAAGTCTTATCAGCTTGAATTTTTCTCACCACAAGGCGTCACTTAAAATGCATTAACTGTTATAATTGTAAGCAATATAATCTGTGATGACATAATCAGGAAAATTTAAGTACAGCCTTAACCCTGAATGTCCTGGTAACTAGGAGCTATGGTATTTGATTTAAAGGTTATGTTAAAACAGGTTAACATTATCTGTGTGGCTGATCCTGGTTCAGAAATGGGAAGCAGTGAGTTGCCAGTGAGATGAGTTAAAAGTCATTTCTTCCTACTCAGGCTATGTAAACACAGAACAAATATAAAAACTAATCCCCAACAATCATCTGGCACTGTTTTTTTTCCTTCCTCCCTCCCTCCCTCCCTCCCTCCCTTCCTTCCTTCCTTCCTTCCTTCCTTCCTTCCTTCCTTCCTTCCTTCCTTCCTTCCTTTCTTCCTTTTATTGGTGCATTGTAATCATGCATCTTTGTGAGGTACAAGCTGGTAGAGGCATACATGTACACATCTCTCATTTAACCCTTCCCCAACTCCTGCCCCATTCCCTCCCCGTCCCTCCTTCTCATGCTTGGTTTAGTGATTGACTTTGATATATTTGTGAAAGTACATCATGTGCATTAGTGTGCCTCCCCCATCACCTTCAGTTAAGTCACCTTCTATGCTCATCTAAGGTTTCTCCATCTTTGTCTAGAGTCCCTCTTATGATTCATTTTCTCTCTAGCTTCCACATATTAAGGAGAGCATCTGATTTTTTACCTTTTGTGATTGACTAATCTCACTTAACATAATCTTTTCCAGTTTCATCCATTTCCCTGCAAATGACATGATTTTATTCTTTCTTATGGCTGAGTAAAATTCCGTTGTGTACATATCCCATAGTTTTGTAATTCATTCATCTGTTGATGAACATCTTGGCTGGTTCCATAGTTTATGAGCAAGTGAACTGAAAAGACAGTTCACAAAAGAAGAAATACAAATGGCCAATAAATGTATGAGGAAATGTTCAATATCAGAGAGATGCAAATCAAAACTACCCTATCTTGTACTTAAGTACTTACGAATCAGACAGACTGAAGTGGGAAGTAGGTTGGGTCATTACCTGTATCATCTTAAATAAATCCTTTGGTATTTCTGAAACATTTATAAAATGAAGATAGTTAAAATTGCCTCACCACATTGCTGTAGTTAAATGAGGTGTTGTCCAACAAATAGCCAGTGACTAACACAGAGCACGCATTCTGTAAATGGAGGCTGTTTTCATAATCAATACATCTACATTCTCCTCTTCTCTATAGTACACTGATAGTGTTCTCTTGAAGAAGTGTGTTATTACCTCTTAAAAAAAGAGCACCAGTATAGAATGTGAGATTTCACATAACCCCAATTAGAATGGCAATCATCGAAAACACAAGCAACAACAAATGCTGGTGAGGGTGTGGAAAAGTGGGAACCCTGATACATTGTTGGTAGGATTGAAGATTAATGCAACCACTTTGGAGAACAGTATGGAGGATCCTCAGACAAATGGGAATGAATCTACCATACGATCCAGCAATACCACTTCTGGGTATCTACCCAAAAGAATGGCAACCGAACTAACAGACAGTGGGAGTGAAGCGTTCCAACTTTATAATCCTGGGCTTGGTCTAACTGATAACCAACCATCTCCACCCCCAAGCTGACAGGAAGCCATCAAAGTCACTTTATTAGAGCAAAGACATTCCTTCGCCCAGGAAATTCCTTGAGATTCATGAGTTCTGCATGAGGAACAAATTCAAAAAGAGAACATTAGAAAAGAATATGTTCCCAATATGCATATTACCTAGAAAATTATAAGAAATTGTATGGCTTTTAGGAGCTCTGAGCCAGGAACTGGGGATAAAAACTCAATATACACTACTTTTTATAGCATCATAAACGTAATGTAAGACAACCTATATTTTTCACTGTTACATTTATTTTTACATTTCTGCATTTATGTGGTAGACAGTAACTGAGAAGGTTTCTTTGATTCTTTGGAGAAGGATTCAAATTCACTGTGACAGAAATATATTATTGTCTTTGAAATGGATTGTGGTAAGCAGAATACTGGCTCCTCCTAAATATCCACATCAGTGAACATGGTACTTTCATGGTCAAAGAGACTTTGCAGAAAGGATAACCTCCCCACCTGAAGGTCTGGGTGGACATCCAGGTAGATTCTATTTAATCATGAAGATTCCTAAAAGCAAGTCGGGCGTGGTGGTGCACGCTTGTAATCCCAACATTTGGGAAGCTGAGACTGGAGGATCCGGGTTCCTGGCCAGCCTCAGTTGTTTAGTGAGGCCCTCTGCAACTTAGTGAGACCCTGTTTCAAAATAAAGGATGAAAAAATAGGGCTGGGGCTGTAGCTTGGAGGTAGAATGCCCCCAGGATCCATCTCTAGTACGGCAAAAAAAAAAAAAAAAAAAAAAAAAAAAAAAAAAAAAAAAAAAAAAAAAAAAAAATCCTAAAAGCAGAAAAGCTCTTCCATATTTGCTTCAGAGATAGAGGAGGAGTCAAAGAGATGCAGTATAGTTGAAATGCGGTGACTATAAAAAGTAGAAAAAGGCAAATAAATAGTTTTTCACCAAGATCCCTGCTTAGTTTTTCACCAAGATCCCTGCTGGAACTTTATTTATTTATTTATTTCTATTTATTTATTTATTTTTATTGATGCATTTTAATCATACATCTTTGTGAGGTACTAGCTGGTAGAGGCATACATGCACACAACATTCATTTGACCCAATTTCCACCCCATTCCCTCCCCCTTCCTTCCTTCCCATGTTCAGTTTAGTGATTAACTTTGGTGTTTGCGAATGTACATCATGTGCATGAAGGTGCTTCCCTCTCCTCCCCTCCTCCCATCACCTTCAGTTAGGTCACCTTCTTTGCTCATCTAAGATTTCTTCTGCTGATACTTTGAATTTAGCCCCTGTGAGACCCATACAAGGCCTTCCACTCTGCAGAGGTAATTTATTGGTGATACTTCGGCCAATGAGATCATGATAATTTGTTATATCAGCAAGGGAAAATTAATATGAGTAATTTTTATAATTATCACCTTTCTACTTTTCATTCATAGTTTGTGCTAGCTTTCTTATTGTCAAAAAAGATGCCTTTAATTAAATGGTGCCATGCCTACCCATGTCACAGAAAGCATTTCAATTCTAAAGAAAACCTTTTGCTTGTGTATATTTTGCCAATCTTTCAAAACTTAAGAGAATATGAACATCTCTCTTCTTTTCAGTAGTAGTTATGTTTTCTTTAACATCTTTGTTTTTTCATGGAATGTACATTATCATAATGACAAAAACAGAATCACTAAACCTTTAGATTTTTACAGTAGTTTTAAAGCTGTTCTGGCCACCACCGGAGATGGCTGAGACTAATCGTTACTTTGAGCATGTATTTTTTTTAAAATGAATATTGTTGGACTTTGGGCTTAGACCTTTCCCGCTAATTCTGAAAAAAAAAAATTTTTTTTTGAGAATCTCTTCTTATCTTAGTTAAAACTGCTACACAGACAAATAGAAATGATACATTTCATATTTCAAATATAGTTCAAATATTTAGTCCATTAGTAATTATGCAAATGGTAAGAATCAATGCATATCAAAAATTCTAAGTCAGATGTCTCATCAGATAAGTCTGTTGTAAAAAGTCATTACCAAAATATTAAAAGTTCTACTATAAAAAAATTAAAATATACCAGGAACTATGAAACACACAAACATACAAGGTCTTGGGAGAAAAAAATTAAAATATATCATGAACTATGAAACACACAAACATACAAGGTCTTGGGAAAAATGCCTCAATTTCTTCCACAAACTAAGCATTGTATTGAAAAGACTGTTCTCAATGTTTTAAAAGACTGTCATCTGTAATTAGTGTATTATGAGCAATAATGTAGGTATTGACATCAGGTAGATGTTCCATCAGGTAAGGGGTTATGCTAAAGAAACTTCTGCAAATTTCTATTGTGAGCAGAGATGTATACTGGGTACAAAAGGAACATTTTTCAACTTTTTTTCTAAAATATTAACTTAATTTTTGCTTCCATTTTTTTCCCAGAATGTCTGCTTTCTGTCTGGAAATGATGCATGTTTTTAATTTTAGTGACATGCTACACTGATACAATGCCAGCTGACGGGAGCGTTTATCACCGTTATTATGCTGAACACTTCAGGTGCTATACAGAAGGAGCCAGCCTGCTTCCCAAACTCACCACTTCCTTTTGTAGATTCTGATACAATGCTCTATCGCCAAATGCAATATGTCCTGTGAATATTATTTTTCTCTGTTAATGAGGTCAATCAAGGGTAGCACTTGAGAATTACAAATTGTGTATAATACCTTAACTAATGGCTAAAGACAGAAAAGTCAAAGTTGTTCAGATTATTGTAACTTTAATTTTTTTTTCTTATTTGTTGATTGATTTCCATTCTAACCAGGAAAATGTTTCTTTATTTTTATTTTTTTTCTCAATTAGGGAACTATTGTTTTAAAAGCAATGAAACCATTACTAACATATCTAATAATGGCAATCATGGTTCATATTTACATGCAATTTCTTCTTATTTTATTTCATTGGTGCATTGCAATTATGCATCATAGTGAGTTTCAGAGCAGTAGAAACATACATAAACACCATACTTGTGTGTTTCCCTCAGGGTATAAGGTAATTTTTATGGCTCTGAAACTGTTATATGCACTTCATATATCACTGTACATGCATACTCTGCCTTCATAACAGTCCTTTGGTATCATTACTATTATTGTCCCCATTTCATAGGTGGGACTGAGATAAAAAAAATACTTTTAAATTGCATAGTAACTGGTTATGGGAGTTGGATCTTGAACTCCAGTGTTCTGATCTGTTAAAAATAATTCATATGAAGTCGGGCATCGTGATGCACACTTGCAATCCCTGTACTTGGGAGGCTGAGATAGGAGGATTGCAAATTCAAGGCCAGTCTCATCAATTTAGTGATACTCTTTTTCAACACAAAAAATAAAATAAGGCTTGTAGTTCAAAGGTAGAATGCCCCTGGGCTCAATTCCCAGTACCAAATAATAATAATTCATATGATTTTTTTCTATGAACAAGAGTAATAGAATACTAATTGTTGAAGTGTTCTTATTTTCTATCTTGTTTGTTGACACTTTCCATAATAGCAAGTTCATTTTATGTGAAATTTTTAAAAATATATTTAAAAGGTCTAAATAGAATTATGAATTTTCCATTTATTCCATACATTTAAAAATGAACTGATACATACGGCACTATGTGATGTTTTGATGATATATCAATTGTAGTATTTAAATGAGGCTAAACATATATACTCTTTCAAACATTTATCATTTTTTGATGGTGAAAACATTGAAAATCCTTTTTTTAAACTTTTTGAAATCTACACTACATAATTGTTACCTATATTCACTCTATTATGCAATAGCACATTGGAGCTTCTTATTTTTAGCTAACTGTGACCTAATAAAGATTGATCAGCCTTTTTCTATCGCTCTCTCCTTCCACCTCTGGTCTCTAATCACCATTCTAATCTATTCTTTCACGAGATCATCTTTCCTAGATTTCACATGTAAGTGAGATTATGTGGGATCTATCTTTCTTTGCTTGGTTTATTTCACTCTAAGATCTCCAGTTCTATCCATGTTGTCACAAATCACAGTAGCTGAGTCCTATTACATAACATATATATAACACTTTATCCATTCTTCAGTTGGTGGACAATTAGGCTGTTTCAATTCCCTGTCTATTATGAGCACTTCTGCAATAAACATGGGGATGCAAATGTTTCTGACATGTTGATTTAATTTCCTTTAGATATAAACCCATTAGTGGGATTGCTGACTCATGTAGTAGATAGTGGCTATACTAATTTGCATTTCCACTTCAAGTGTGTGTATATGTGTTCCTTTCTCCCCACATCTTTGCCAACACTTGTTGCATTTTATCTTTTTGATAATAGCCATTCTTACTGAGATGAGGTGATATCCAATTGAGTTTATTTTTGCAACTGATGAAAGACAGGGATCTAGGTTCATTATTTTTAATATGCTTTTATTGGTGCATTATAGCTTCACATCATAACGGAAATCATGTTGACAATGACATACATGCATGTAGTTTCATTCTTCTACATGTCAATAGAGTATCATTTACTTTTTTTAAAAAAAGCTTTATTTTCTTCATTGCATGTTCTTAGCACCTTTGTCAAAGATCAGTAAGCTATAGATGTGTGGGTTTACTTCTAGTCTCTCTAGCCTAGTTCATTTGTCTATATGTCCATAGTTTAATGCCAATAGCATGCTTTTGGGATCACGACAGCTTTATAGTATATTTTAAAGTCATATACTGTACTGCTTCCTACTATGCTCTGGCTATCCTGGTTTGTTTATTTCCAAACAAATTTTCGAATTGCTTATTTCTTACTTTGTAAAGAGTGTCCTTGGAGTTTTGATAGGTATTGCATTGAATTTAGAACTTGAGTACTACTTTTTCTGCAAATATGACCTCATTGTTTTCCAAAGAATGTTATATTTGCTGAAGTGCTAACTGATTTAAAACCATATCAAGACATATATGAATTTCCAGTGAAGTGAAATGCATTTGTTCTCTAGAGGCTCAATGTTGGAAGGGAGTCACATCTATTTTATGTATTTGTTGAAGTTCTTTCAATACTCCAGGAAGAACATCACCTAGATTGGATGACTCACTCTACAGAGCTTCTTTGTATCATAGAAAAAAAATTATGGGTGAACATACTTCAGTAATATTGCCACAATTCAGACAGATTTGACTCGTTCAGTTAGTTTTCAGTTTAATTTAGTAAATTCTTTGATGGGCACAGTTGATCCTACTGGAGCATGCTGGGCTGTTATTACTACCAAATAATTGATGGAACAGGAAGAAAATGTGGGGGGGGGGCTAAATGATAAATTCATTGGAATGTGGAGCAGAAGCTGAGGTCTAAGAACTTCACTGCAAGAGCTGATCTCACCAAATGCAGCCAGGACATCTAAGGTCCAGCGCTAAAGTAATTGGGCTAAGGAATGATTTAGGTACTTACCAATATGGAACAGACTAACCTAGTTAACTGAGAACTGTTAAAGAGAATCTAAGCATATGATAATATCCCCAGGCAATTATGGGCCTGTGACTATAGTATATACCTAGAATACAGTGAAAGACCTTACAAAAAAATGAACACAATATTAATGACTAGTTAAATTTTTCGTTGCTTAGAACCAGTACATGCACTTAAATACCCCATAGAATGATTAATCAGGAATTAGAAGAGGTGTAAGGAGACAAAGCCATCCCAGTGAGAAGAAATATGGAGGGAAGAAACAGTCTTGTACAAGTACTGTTTATTCTGATTGCACAAACACCATATCTTCACTGGTCCCATCTTTATCCTATTAAGTTCTAGTGATTAATAACATTGAACTAAGGCCAATAGAATTGTGCAGTCAAAAAAAGTTGCCCATAAGTAACATCTAAAGCAACAGAACATATTTATACTATGAATAATGGTAACAGGATTATACTTCCATTCAAACCTTGATTCAAATATCAGCACTCTAGCTAGGAAAACATTTGCTAAAATATTTGGTGCTTACTTTGTTAAAATTTAAAAATAAATTAAGTATTTACATTAAATTAGAAACAGATTCCAGAAAATGCTTACACAATTTGAGAATGTAAGAAGTATCTCTCTCTCTCTCTCTCTCCCCTTCCCTCCCTCCTTCCCTCTCTCATCTCTCTCTCTCTCTCTCTCTCTCTCTCTCTCTCTCTCTCTCTCTCTCTCTCCTCTTATTTTTTTTCGTACTGAAATAGATTTTAGAGTATTGTTTCATTTTTGGTGGGGCAAACTTGCTAGAGACTAGAGAAAAGGTCAGATTTCTACAAAATTACTTTCATTATGATGTCCCTGAAGGTAAAAGACAAGTTAATTTAAAATTGCAATTACATCTTTGTACCAAATATATCTGGATTAAAAATAACAAGGAGTTCTTTTGTTAAATTTTAAACAAGTGAAATTTACTTTAATGTCATTAGGACTGTGCTTTAAGTAAATATCCAACAGGAGCTTGGTTACCCAAAATTAAAATGTAATTCTTTTGAAATAGCAGTAATTTTAAATAACTGATTGAATGGGTAATTAGAAATTCAGTAAGAGAATTTTGATTTTGATTTTTATCATGTATATCAATTTCATTGAGTAACTTATTTTTAGGTGGCAGACAAATCTGTTTACTGTGGAAACAATATTCTTGTTGATTACTTGGTAGAGCTCTACATTTCATTTTATCTATAATTTCCCATGAAATATGTTTTCCTATAACACTATATGTCAGGACATTTCCCCATGCTGATGATAGACTTACTGGGAGAGGAGGAATATATTTGTAGTTTCCATTAGATATTGTTGCCTACCTATGTTTTCTCAGTTATCAGAATGGAAATCAAAGCTCAGCAAGCTTAAATAATTTACCCAAGTCATCAAAAAAGCAAAAAAAAAAAAAAAATCTTGAAAAGATTTATATCTAAACCAATTTAGATTTAAGACTGTCAGATGGCCCCATACCCTACAGAGGCATTTTGTCCCAGCTGGCTACTGCTGGCCATGGTCACCATGGATGCCTGTGTGTTGACCTGGACTTCTGCTAGTGCGGAATTCTGAGCCATCACAGCAAAGTTCCAATAAGATCTGGTGTATCTGCTGTTTCTGCTGCTGTTGCTGCTAGAAACATGAGTGGAATTCTGCAAGCCAATGAGTGGCATTCTGCAAGCCAGCAGGAGAAATGAATGATCTACACAGCCCCGAGCTATTCAGTGAAGTAGCTTCCTTATTCTACAACCAAGATTGCCTTACCTTCACATTCCTCAGAACACTGAGTGTGGAAACCACACTTCTCACTCTGTCTGTGACAGCACGACTTTTCTATTTCACGGTCTTCATTAGCATCACTATTTTTCAGAGAATAATACTCTGTCATGTGGATACACCACATATTGCTCATCCATTTACCAGCTGATGGGCATTTGGATTATTTCCAGTTTGAGGCTATTATAAATAACACTTCTCTGGATGTTCAAGAATAAATATTTGGGTGGACACACTTTCCTAACCCACTAACGGTTAGAATTATTAGGTCTTACTATAACTTTTTTTTTTTTTTTTTCAGTACTGGGGATTGAACCCTTGGGCATTCTACCCCCAAGCTATACCCCTAGTCCTATTTTTTATTCTTTATTTTGAAACAGGGGCTCACTAAGTTGCAGAGGGCCTCACTAAGTAGCTGAGGCTGGCCGGATCCTCCTGTCTTAGCCTCCCAAGTACTGGGATTACAAGCGTGCGCTACCACGCCGGGGTTACTATAATTTTTTTTTTTTTTTTTTTTTTTTTTTTGTGGTACTGGGGATTGAACTCAGGGGCATTCTACCTCCAAGCTATACCCCCAGCCCTATTTTTTATTCTTTATTTTGAAACCGAGTCTCACTAAGTTGCAGAGTGCCTCACTAGGTAGCTGAGGCTGGCTGCGAACCTGGATCCTCCAATCTCAGCCTCCTGAATGCTGGGATTACAAGCGTGCGCTACCACGCCGGGCTTACTATAATTTTTTAAGGAACTAAAAAACTCTTCTTTCCAATATGGCTGTGACATTTCACTTTCTTGCCAGCAATAGATGAAGCTGCTGATTTCTCTATATCCTTATAATAAGGGAATTGAGGACTGTTTAGCACTGCAGTGGATATGTGCTAATGTCACAGTCATACTGTGCTTTTAGTTGCCATCTCGGCAATGAATAATAATGCTAAGGATCTTATCATTTACATATTTTTCATTTGTATATTTTTTAAGTAAAGTGCTCATTGAAATGTTGTTGCCTACCTAATTCTTATTCTATTGTTTGTCTCTGTTCACTGACTTGTAAGAGTTTATGTATTTTGTATACAGGTATATTTTTTTAATCAGAAATATGTTTTTCAAATATTTTAGGCTCCTCCTGGCTTACATTATTGTTTTATGAATGATATCTCTTGAAAAACAAGAGATTTAGTTATCTGATCATTTTTATCCATTTTAGAGATTATGCTTTTTGTTTTACATCCAAGAAATCTTTTCTTAATGCAAAGCTACAAGAGTTATATATATGTTTCTTCTGGAATTTTAATAGTTTTTATAGACCTAGAATTTAGGTCTATGATCTGTTGCAATTTATCTACTTATATTAAATATTCGGGATAGCTCTTTCCTTTTTCTACCATGTTTAATCTCCAATTGCTCTAGAAGTATTTTTTGAAAAGAGCATCCTTTTTCCATTGAGTTAGCTTGGCATCTTTGTTGAAAACCGATTAATCTTATTATGTTAGTCAGCTTTTTTGTTGCTGTGACCAAAACTCTAACAAGAACAACTTAAGAGGATGGAAGGTTTATTTTGGTTCATTGTTTCAATGGATTTAGTCCATGGTGGGCAACTCCAAGGGAGAAACATCATGGTAGAAGAGAATGGCAGAGGAACGCTGTTCAGCCTATGACAGCCAGCAGGAAGAGAGAAGAAGGGGTCAGGAAGAAAGTAAACCCTTCCAGGTCATGCCTGATCCCTACTGTCTCCAACTAGTTTCCACCTGCTGGTTGTCCATTCAGCTCTCAATGGATTACTCCACCAAATGAGTTAACCCTCTGATGACGTCAAAGACCTCATGATTCTATCATTGTCTAAAAGCCCTACTTCCAAACCTGCTGCTTTAGGACCATGCCTTTAATACATGAGTTTTTGAGGGACATTCCAGATATAAACCTTAGTATTAGGGGATTCATTTCTGGACTCTCTGCTCTGCTTCACTGAGCTATAAATATCTACTTTTTACTAACAATAGGCTCTTGATTACTATAACTTCAAGTAAGTTCTGAAGTCAGGTAGTATATCTCTCAACCTTACTCTTTTTAGAAATTGTTTGGCTATGCAAGTTATTTGTGATTCCAGGCAGGCAAATTCTATTTTTTTAAAATATGCAGCTGGGTGTGTTGGCGCACGCTTGTAATCCCAGTACTTGGGAGGCTGAGACCGGAGGATCGCAGGTTCGCGGACAGCCTCAACTACTTAGTGAGGCCCTCCGCAACTTAGTAAGACCCTGTTTCAAAATAAAGAATAAAAATAGGGCTGGGGATGTATGTAGCTCAGAGATAGAATGCCCCTGAGTTCTATTTCTAGTACCACAAAAAAAAATGCACATGTGTATATTTGGGGAGCATTTCCATCCTGATGATATTTTGTGTTTTGTTTCGCATTTATTTCTTATCAATGCTTACTAGTGTACTGTCTTGGGTTAAAAAGTAACCAACTGTATTTTTCCTACCAAAGCATAAGAAGATAAAATCACACCCAAACTTATTTCTAATGTCAGCCCATGGTGCTCCATGAAGATCAAATTCAAACTGTCAACTCTAAATGTAAGACCTGAAGCCAATGCTCAACTCAGAAGATCCCAGTTTTTACAGTGACCTGCTAATGCCTTCTGAGACCCATAGTGTTTCCTTCAGAATTCTCACTTCTGTGACCCAAAATACCTGATGACCTCAACTTAGAGGAAAGAAGATCGAAGATCTATTTGCTCACAGTTCTGGAGGTTCCGTTCCACGTTAAGCCATGTCACATCTAAAAAGCTCAGGACATGACCATGGTGGGAGCAAAGAGAAGATGTCAGGGGACCAGGGATATACATGATCTGTAAGAACACACACCCAGTCCCACCCTGTCAGCTACATTACCACCCAATAAATCCACTAATCTATCAATGAATTTTCTACCAATGAGATTAAAATCCTCGTGATTCAATGAACTTTTTTTTTTTTTTTTTTTTTTGCCAATACATATGCTCTTCCAGGGGACATTTTATATCCAAACTACAAACAAAATCCATTAGCTCAAGGTTAGGCTATGTACACAAAATGGCTCTCACCCTTGGAGCAAAGTAATTTTCCAGTAATCTAGAAACTAAGACAATTACTATACTTACAACCCTTAAAACCATAAAATACACATACACCAGAAAATACAGGCCTATGCAAATCTCCCAAATGTCCTGCATTAATAAGTAGAGTCAAAACAAAAGCTTCTTGATTAAGGTTCTTCCAAACACTTTCTTCTCTTTATTTTGATCCTTAAATGTCTCTCATTATTTTCAGCATTTCACAGTATAATACTTTCTTGAATTTAAACTACTGGCTTCACACACTTCAGAACTTCTTCCACTTTTACAAGGGAGAAAATTGTATGTTTATAAGTTTCACAGCATGGAAGAATAAAGCAGAAATGATGCTCTCCCTATAGGCAGATAGCCTATAGGGTTCTCCATCCCCCCTCCCCTCAAAAATAAAATAAAATAAAAGAGGAAAAGGGTCTGGAAGACCATTATATTAATTGACCCCTGCCTCTCTGAAGAGGAACAATTGAGAAAAAGAAACCAAGGAAAGTTTATGATTTAACTCTCTCTCTCTGGAAGGAGACATTAAGATCGGAAAGAAGCATTCATTCCTAACAATTTAAGCTAACATAAATTCTCACAAATAATTTTGCTCTTATTTTTTGAGATATGGCTAATCTCCTAATTTTGGGTGGATTCTACTGTCAATATTTTCAGCCTGGAAATATTTTCTAGAAAAAAGGAACTTTTTCATTAACCAATTCATTAACTATATTAACTATTCTTTTTTTTTTTTTTTCCTGTAGCAATACTGTATTCTCTGAAAACTGTTTAACTGTAATCAAATACTTCCTTCTCTGAGTCCCTTCCCTCATCCTCCCATTTGGGGTGCCAAAATGATATGGGGTGTCTCCTCTTATTGGGTTCTTATCCAGTGGATTTCAATGAATGAAATCCATGTACTAATGAAGAGTATACAAATGTGAAAATTTATCTTAAAGAATGATAGCAAACAAAAACAGCTCCCACCACACAAAGGGGAGAGGTTCTTCAAGGAGAGTAACCCCTGAAGTTCTTGGGAGGTGAGTCTTTATACCTTATTAAAGTTCTCCATGTGCTCTTTTATGATTGGTCAGAATTGGGTCTTGGGGACCAACTGTCTTTTGCCCATTTTAATCCTTAATTTGAACCTCATCTCCTGGGCTGGGGGCTCTCCTCTCTTGGCCCCACTTGTCAGCTCACCCATCCTTGTTCACAGAGGTTATTCTCAGAATGCAGCCCCCAGAAGGGGCTGAAATTCTCTTCTGATTTTCATGGTCTTTGCTTGGTCCTTGTTACCTTCATATCTTATTAACCTTCCTTGTTTTTGTTCTTTACACAGATGGCCTCTTTTAACCCTTCCTGTTCCCAGGTCCTATGTCCTGACTTGTGCCTGTGATTTTTGTTATTTGCCAACTGTATTCCAAGTATATTATTTTTTATATTGGCTGATTTCTTCAGTGGCACTTAGTACTCATGTGATTCATCTTTCCAGCATCAATTTTTGACAACATATTTCAACTTACTTGCCATATATTCTCTTTTCCTTAGGTGCCCAGGTGCTGAAATGCACACCACAGATGACCATTTACTTTCACAAAAGTCTTCATGCTTGTCTCTTCCCATAACAGAAAGTTGTTTTCTTTCTAAAGTCAACCCCTCCATATATGTGTATATGTGTGTGTGTGTGTGTGTGTGTGTGTGTGTGTGTATACACAGAGAGAGATAAATAAATAGATAGATATCTATATCTATCTATATATCCTCTTTTTATCTTCTTTCATTCATGACATTTTACTCTACAATAATTTTATGTATCAATTAAATAAGGACAACCTTCTAAGAGCTAAATTTGTACCTCATCCTTTGGGTTGTTTAACTTTCAACTTACGGTATTCTGTTATATAATCTTATTTTTTTTCTTATTCTTTTCCTTTTCCTGTTGTCAATATTACTGCCCAGATATCCTGAAAAATTATATATACATATAAAAAGAACACTTGGATGTGCCCCGAAGACTTTCTTTTTTATTTTGGAATATGTACATTCTGAACATTATGTTAGAATAAGTTTCCATATGTTTGAAACATTGTCATGAAATAAGAATAATCTGAAAATTATTGACAATTCATATAAAGCTTTGGCTGCTAATAAAACAAGACATAAAAGAACCCACAGGCTATTTTTCTTTTCTTCCTCCTGTGGGGCCATTGTTCTCAGTCTTGTTAAAAAAAAAAAAAAAAAGGAAAAAGAAAAAAAAGAGCTCAGTGTTTTTGATAATCAGTTTCAACCATCTCTCCCTGCTTGCAATGGTTTGTTAAAAACATGCTTCTGGCAATCTGTAAACCCAAATACAATGCAAAGTGTTCATTATTCTTCAACAAGAGAGACTGTCTGGAAACTAAGCCAGCAAAGAGGAAAGCAGAGCTAAGTTGTGAGGCGAGAATGAAAGTAAAACAAGAGCTGAACCAGAGGGAGATGAGAAGACTCCTAGTCAATGTGATTGTGATCAGCGGAGCCCGAAGCCAGATTCCACTCCTTAACACATTTACTCTATTTGCTAAAACTAGCTTCAGTTGACTTTCCAACACTTGAAAATAAAGTGAGATAAAAAAAAAAGAATTGGTAGTGAGAAGAATCTTACAATTGAGAGACTCCAAACTGTGGAATCAGTTGAGTTGAGGTCAGGTAGATTTCAGGATGTGTCTCTCCTTCAAACTATTTTAGCAATTGTTTTAATGAGGAGCAAAGCAAACAAATACCTTCTATATTTTTGAAGATAGACCCTTGGTTCAATAATATCAGAAAGCGGGATATGTTTCCTAATACTTAATTCCTACAATAGAGTAGTGGAGCAAAGAAGGGCTAAGGTTTGGTTTCAACAGGCTAAGCTAAAACAAATAAAGAAAGAGAATGGTAAAGCTTGTTGTAACCAACAATTTCTTTCTTTCTTTTTTTTTTTTTTTAGCATGGATTTTTATACATTTCTTGGGTAACCAGCAATTTCTGATGACTGACAGATAATCATTTATAGTGGGAGATAACACTGACTGGCTGGGTTCTTTGCCCTTAGCAAGATAGAGAGCAAGAACCACATTTGGGATAGCATTGGGAAATGGAGGAACTTGATCCTCTAGTTATATTTGAAAACTTTCTCTGCTATATTATGTTCCTGACCAGATTAATTGCCACCTGCTTTATACTCACCCAAGATGATCTAGCCTTGTGGCAAAGGGCAGAATACATTTAGCTCATTATCTCAGCACATTGATTTGGAGGTGAAGGCCTAGAGGGAGGCCATTAAACTAAAAGACAAGGTTGTGGGTAGACCACCAAAGCCTGTAGCTAAAAAATGGTGAGGCAGGTCAGAGGACTTAAGGACAGAAGGTGTAAAATAAACCATCTACATAAGGAAGAAAAAAGAAGAAGAAGAAGAAGAAGGTTAATAAGATATGAGGAAAACAATGACCAGGCAAGGATTATGGGAATTAAAACAAACCTTCAGCCCTGTCGGTGAGTCAAATTGAGGACAACTGGGGTAAATAATTAGACGGATGATCAGAGTGGGAATGCAGATGGGTGCCAACATAAGTTTCCAGCTCACCAGCCCCAGGAGGATAGTGCCCATCAGCCCACAAGACTTTCTTTTCAAATTAAAGATTGAAAATGGGTAAGGGATATTGGGTCTCCAAAATCCAATTCTGACCAATAACAAAAAAGCAAACGATGAACCACAGAAGGGATAAAAGAGCTCACCCCCAAGAAGTTTGGTGGCTACTTACTTTCAAGAGCCACCTCTCCTGTGCAGGAGCTATTCTACCTTTCTATTTTCTATCTTTCCTTGGTTTACCAATTAAAAAAAAAAAAACTTTCATATTTCTACACCCTCAGTCCTTGGACTTCATTCATTGAAACTCACTGGACAGGACCCAGTAAGAGAAGGAAGCTCCCCGTATCATCAGGAACGCAGGATCCAGATTAATCAACTTTAACATAACAAGGTCTCTTACTAAAGCTAAGCACTGAGTCGAGATCACATGCCCAATCCCCCATGTTTCTTTCATTACTGTGAGTTTGGCCATCAGTAAGAGGGCTCGGGGTATCGTCTCCTCTCTCCTGCTCATTTTGTAATATATCAGGAACTGCACATGGACAAGTTATCCAGTGTCAAGGATAACTTGAGCAAATATACTTTATTTTTGAAATTTAGAACTGTAAAACTTCTCATGAGTAGGTGATAAAGATCCGAGGTGCACCATCTGTCTCATTCACTGAGAGAAGGTACCCAGCAGTCTGGGAATACCCATCAATTACCTATATAAACCATCCTAAATCAGCTTCCTGAAAAGACAAGCAGCTTTAGAAAAGAGTTCTCCATCTTCTTGAACAGATAGCTTTTTGAATAAAGGAAGCATCCTTGCGCCAACAACTGGTCTCTTCACTTAATTAATCTGTCATACAATGAGCATACAGATTTGGGTCTGGTAATACAACTTTGGTTATTATCTTATTGGAAACTGGAGAGAATACAAATGTGGCTGCATCCTACTGTGCTTTTGAGGATCACTTTATTGCCAGGGAAACCTCAAACTAGGTAAGAAAATATTGATGTGATTGTTTACTCCTAACGTTTGAAACCAACTTAGAAGTGAGCTGCTAAAGTAAACTCACTGCTCAATTTACCTTCCACATATGAAGAGGAGGGACAGAAGGGCAGTGAAGAGAATCAACACCATTGAAATTGGTTGACCTTGAAACCATTTCATTCCCTTCTAACCATGTCCAGGAAGCATGATTGCTCCCCATTTATTGTTTCTCTTTCTTGTCTTCTCTACATTGGAGCTCTGTGATGGTTACCTGTATTATCTTTATCATTAAATAGTCAGTGTGTTGAGGTATTTAAATATATATTTAGCCACGAGGCCATATCTGCACTTGACCAGAATTCCACCCTAAAAACTTAGAGTTGGAGCAATGAAGTAACAAAGATACAGTTAGTCATCCTCTGAAGAAAGGATGAGTGTGATTTATCTTTTTAATGGGACACTTGCATATCGCTGGGCTGGGCAATTTTGAAATTGTATCATTTTCAGGGAAAGACAATTTTGGCTGCTAGGAAGACAAAGGATGAAATTATGGAAGTCATCTAGTATTTTTTTTTCTGCCCTTCACTATTTCTTTTCAGAAAGAATGCCTCCACTGCTCCTAAAAAGATTGTTAATAAAGATGTTTTGAGCTTTCTAAACAGAGATATAAGAATGTGACCTATTCTTATCATTTTGCTAGAATAAAACATTTGCTATTCAGGAGGTAGAAAGATAATAGCAAGATAGGGTTAGAGGACTACCATAGGAAGGTCAAACCTCCTGAAGGTCTACAAGAAATTTGCAAGAATCCAAATACCCTGGGCTATAAGAAGACATTATCTAAATCCTAGAACAAACCTCAGCTATAAGGATAAATAAGTTACCTGAGCTGGGCATGACCCCTCAAGATGAGGCACTGACAGATTGGACAATTTAAAAGAAAAATTGACAAGGATTAGATGTCTCTGGGGCCACAGTCTGAGAAAAGCCAGCTCCATATGGTTACCTAAAGTCTCTTCCTCTCTCAGATCCAGTGGACTTTGGGAGAAGGCAGTGTATAATTGATGGCACTCTGCTCAGGACACTCCCAGGTAGAGATCAGAGAGTATCCACTGGTCACCAAAGCCGGCCTAGGCCCTACGGATGATCTGTAACTCTCTTCATTAGATTGCATGAACTTTGGGAAAAGACATTATGCAATTGATGGTGCTTGGCCTGGGCCACTCCCAAGTAGTGGTCAGAAGACAGATGCTGGACACCAAAGTCCTCACTGCCCACAAAGTGCCTCTTTTACTCTCCTACTCTCTTTACAATACAATGCCTCCTCACCTTTCTGGTGCCTGCAGGTGCCATTCCTTGAACTCTGCCAAACAGGAATCTGATATAGAAACCATCGCTGTCGTGATGATGTTTATGCAGTGTGTGGCACCCCCTGTGTAGTGCACATCTTTATAACTGATCACAGTGACACTGGTTATGTCATAGGACAATAGGGAGACACATGACTAGCAAAATTGAGACTGTGCTTGACTAGAGCATGGTATTTTAGGAACACTAAATAGTTTGGTGTAATCGGGTAAGTTAGATAGAATGACTCTTCACATTCTCTTTTCCAGAAAACTGATATCCCAGGATCAAAGTTCCAGTGACTATCATTAGAAGTTTAAGCTTCACACTGTAAGCAGTGCTGACCCACTAAAGATTTTAAGATGGAAATTCACATAATGAGAGCTGTAATTCACAGAGTGGAAAATACTAAATGGAAACAGGAGAAAATAGTCAAGGAATGTGGTGAAGAACCTGGGGTGTTGGGACATGTTGAAGCACCTGCCGGGTTTTGCTAGTGTTGTTAATAATGCCAGTAGTGTTTGCCTAACATCTAAGTGATAACCTACTATCCATCATGCACAGGGTTTTAGTCCTTGGCTCTTTAAAGTAACAGAGCAATTCTTGGAGAAAGATATATTAGTCTCTTATTGTGTGCCTCATAGGGTTTATTTTACATAGTTTATAAACTTCATAAAATAGATGAAGTAGAAGACATGTATGAAAATAATGTTATGGAGGCTTATAAAAATGTGAGAGAAAATTTATGCACAAGCATTGGCAATATATGCTTTTATAATAGAAAACTTGAAAGGAATTGTTATGTCAGATATGTTACTCAGTATCAGACTTTTTAAAAAATGATGTTCAAATTACAAGCAAACAGAAGGCACATGAGGCAGTGGGGGACGGCAGAGATATGTGAACTACCAGCTTACCAGGACCTGCCTTCCCACATTGGATATGGCCTTTTAGACAAAAGAAGATGTGATATAGGGGTCGGATTTATGGGGTTCCTCATGCTAAGGGGAATCTTGCTAGAGTTGTACATTGACTTTCTCAAGCAACATTCTCCAAGGAGTCTTACATCATTAACCAGGGTTTTATTTACTCTAGGTAATTTTTAGCCATGAGACATCTTTCTAAGGACACTTTAAAGAGGCCGAATATTTTTCCTTGCAAATCTTACTAGTTTATGTATTTGAGAAATTTCATATGAAAAGGAAATTAACTGTGTCAACTGCTTCCCATCCTCCCCAAAGAAATAATGGACTTCGAGACCATTTCTTTAACTCTTTTTTCCCGATAATAATTTCAGAAGCATTTTAAAATAAATAGAATAAAATGAGTTTTGTGCTCAGGGAATTTTCTACAGTTTTGGAAACTTGACAAGATATGGAAGATATTATTGAAGGACCAGGTATTTTGAGAAATAAGACAATTTCCTGAGTGGAAGTAAAAACAGAAAGTTTGCTAGTCCTGAGAAAACTTGTTTCAGGAACATAAGGAGATTAGCTCTTCACTTACTCTTTAGCATACTCAGACTGTAGTTTGATTGACTGTGATGTAGGTATTAGACAATTATAGAAGCATTTTATAAATTGGTATGTCTCTCACATTTAAAAAAATGTTTTCTTTTGAATTAATGAATGCTTCTCTTCCTTAAAAGAAGTCTACATCCTGGGATAACATATGGTGTGCTTTAAAAACTGCTAGCAAATAACCTACATAATTTGATAGCCCATTACCTTGATTATTATTATTATTTCTTAACACAAATATAGCATTTGACTAAAACGGTGTTCACTCAAAGTAACTGACAAGCATTAATTACTTAATGTGTTCATGTTCTTTATGGATAAGTTAAATATAGTTGACTATATATGTGAACACACACACACACACACACACACACACACACACACACACACACCAATTTCAGGATTAATATGGAGTCCACACAAATATTTGTTGCCTGTTAAATATGTGTGTCATAATGTCTATAAAATTCCCAACAAAAGCATATCAGTCCATTTTTTTAGAAATATACTTTCAGTAGCAATATTTACAATCACTTTCAGAGTCAGATATATTTAGACACATTTAGGTACTTTGAGACACATTTTAGTATGGAAGTTATTTTATTCAGGAAGGTTTTATTTGCTGTTGAATATTTGTGGTACTTTTAACTCATTTCTCATTCTATAAAATATCACAGTATCCTTTATGTTGTCTTCCATGAAAGATGCTTTAATGCATCCCTGTGTTGGTATGCTTGGATTTAGAGCAAATAATTTGAATAAAAGGAAAAAAATGATAAAGCTCCTCTTCCCTTTCCAAATATACATTTATAATAGAGATCAGTGCTATTAGTTATTTTTCTTTCATTGTACTAATGCACTCTCTGGAATACTGTGCCTGCTGATGGGCATAGTCAACTCCTTACTCTGGATTATGTGTAATCTAGGGCTAATTAATATCTCAGCAAAGCTTTCCTCTCAACGTGGTAGAGTGCTTAAACATGCCTGAATTCAATTGTCCTCTCCTTTACGTATCATATTTTCCCTAACTCAGGCGGAAGTTAGTATTCTGGTTCACGGATGGACCCTCTAGCATGTGCAGAATAAAAGTAGTAATGGTGGGCCATTAACCAATTCTTGAGCATTAGAATTTCCAGAGAAAGGTGAGGATGATAGTCTCCCGTGAACTTCAAGCACACAACATAAGCCTCATCCATCTAAGTCATTTTGATTAAACACATCACATACGTCATTCTATGTCACGTATACATTCATGACACTTTGAATTATTTTTATCTTTCAACTGATCAACATTTCAGTTTAGGAAAGGTAATAGAAAGTATGGAACTTTCTCTCCTGAGTCTCATCTATTTCACAAACCAGAGCTAGATAGGCGATAAATACTATAGCTGACAGAATGGTAGAGAGTACAAATTATGGTAGAAGAGTAAATCAGAGTGGTGTGAGCAGCCCCATGCAAGAGGCTTCTCTGACTATGACGTGGAGAAATGAAGTTTAGGTGCAATTAAGCTATTCCATAATCTAGTCCCACAGATGACTATTTTACTCTTGTGTGCTTTTATGCCACTTGTGCTTTGTAATGAGTCATTCTAAATTAAATTCTAGTTATAACTGGAAAACACTAAGTTATTCTGAAAATCTGATGAAGGACATGTGTCCACTATCCGGATAATGTACATATATACACATAAGTATACAAGTTTAAGGATTTTCATATATGATTCACCCAAAGAACTCATGGATGATTTGTGAAATATATTAAAAGTCTATTTTATAACATGCAACAAACAGAAAATTTACTATTTCAACTCATAATAGTAAGAGACTAAAAAATTATGTCTGAAATTATTATTTTATGATTTAGTTTTCATATAATCCTTTCAGTTCTTCTAAAGTATTAAGAATCTAAAACTTTAATCCATGTCTAATATTCTATAGTTTGATATATTTCAGAGTTTTTATCATATAGCTGTTTACTAAAAGCCCTAGTACATAATTTTGAGTTAATTTTTTTCAACTTCTAAAATACATTCTAATTTTTTTGTACCAAGATAAATTCTTTTGTAGTTCATTTTTTAACACTTTTCTCATATCATTAAAATGGCCATTCTCCCAAAAGTGATGTACAGATTCGATGTGGTATTCATTAAATTACCATGGTCACTCCTCACAGACATAAAAAAACCAGTCCTTAAATTCATTTGGAGCAACAAGAAGCCAAGAATAGTCAAAGTAGTTCTTAACAACAAGAACCATGCAGGAGACATCACAATATCTGAGTTCAAACTATGCTACAAAGCCACAGTAATAAAAACAGCATGGTACTGGCACAAAAACAGACACATAGACCAAAGGAGCAGAATAGAAGACTCAGAAACAAACCAATCACTTACAGTCAATTGATTTTGACAAAGGAGACAAAAATATACATTGGAAAAAAAGACAGCTTCTTCAACAAATGGTGTTGGCAAAACTGGTTAACAATATGCAGGAAAATGGAAATAAACCCCACTTTCTCACCCTGCACAAGAGTCAACTCAAGGTGGATCAAAGGCCTGGAAGTCAGGCCAGAGACCTTGCAGCTACTTGAAGAGTGCATAGGTCCAACACTTCAATACATAGGCACAGGTAAAAACTTTCTCAACAAGACCCCAAAAGCACAAGCAACTCAAAGGAAGATCAATACATGGGATTGCATTAAACTGAAGAGCTTCTGTGCAGCAAAGAAAACTAACAAGAATCTCCACAGAGAGCTCACAGAATGGGAAAAATTTTTTACCAGCTACACCTCTGAGGACTAATATCTAGAATATACAGAGAACTCAAACTCATAGCTAAGAAGACAAATAACCCAATCAAAAAATGGATAAATGATCTAAGTAAACACTTCACAAAAGAAGAAATACAAATGGCCAATAAATGTATGAGGAAATGTTCAACATCATTAGCAATCAGAGAGATACAAATCAAAACAACCTTGAGATTTAACCTAAGCACAATTGGAATAGAAATCATCAAAAATACAAACAATAAATGCTAGAGAGGGTGTGAAGTGGGAACTCTAATACATTGTTGGTGGAATTTCAGATTAGTGCAATCACTTTGGAAAACAGTATGGAGGATCCTCAGATGAATGGTAATGAACCTACCCTATGATCTAGCAATACCACTTCTGGGTATCTACCCAAAAGAATGGAAACCAAATTATCAGACCCATGCATGTGTATCTATGTTTATACCTGCACAATTCACAATTGCCAAACTATGGAACCATTCAAGATGTCTGTAAACAGATGAATGGATTACAAAATTATTGGATATGTATACAATCAAATTTTACTTAGCAATAAAGAAGAACAAAATCATGTCATTTGCAGAGAAATGGATGGAACTGGAAAACATTATGTTAAGTGAGATTAGTGAGTCACAAAAAGTAAAAAATTGTATGCTCCCTAATATGCAAAAGCTAAGGAGAAAGTGGATCATAGGAGGGATTCTAGACAAAGAAGGAGAAACCTTAGATGAGAAAAGGAGACTTAACTGAAAGCGATAGGGGAGGGAAGGGAAACACCCTAATGCACATGATGTACTTTTACAAACATATCAAAGTCAATCACTAAACTGAACTTGAGAAGGATGGAGGGGGAGGAAATTGGGAAGGAATTGGGGAAGGCTGAAATGCGAAGTAGGTGCATGTATGCCTTTACCAGTTTGTACCTAACAAAGATGTATGATTAAAATGCACCAAAATTAACCAAAATAAAAAATAAAAATACAAAAACACTTTTCTCCATTCTGAAAATATTATTAGATTCTTTAAGGTTTTGAAGTTGATATGATTGAGGGACAAATTTAATTATGCATAGGAGGTAACAAATACAAGGGTAGTAACCCTTTTAATATTATGCATGTTTATGACTTTTGTAGCTTTTACTTTCAGTAATAAAGTGGTTGGTTGCCCTATGTTTCCTCCTACATGTTTGGATTTCTTGAATTTCTTCTTTGAAAGAAACACTCCATAAATGACTGCTGGTCCTTTCTCTGAGCTATGTGCTCATAAAAAGGCATACTGAAAAATATGAACAAAAATGCAAGAATTATAAATTACATTTTTAAATAGTGAGGTGGTATAAGAATGGGTGAAAAGTAGCTGTGGCAGGTATCCATGCCTGTGCTACAAGCTCTCCCAAAATTAAGTGGCTTAAACCTAAAAGGTGTTATCTCTCAGGATTCTGGTTTGACTGATTTTAGTTAGGCAGCTCTCACTCTGACTCTCTCCACATGTTGCAGAAAGGTAGTAGCTGGGACTGAAGTAACAGGAAATCTGTACTGGGCTGACTGTTGACAAGCCTGGTTGATTGGTTCCTGAGCCAGAGTTGCCAATGGACATCTCTATCATGTAGTCTCTCTGTGTGCTAAGGGATTCCTCACAGCTCAGGTGGCTGGAATTCTTATACAGAGTCTTAGGAGAAGGGGTTGGGGACTTGATCTCATAAAGAGTAGATTCAGAACTGGAGTAGTTTTGTTTTGCTACAGATGAAATAAACCACTAAGCTAACCTAGATTCCAAGAGAGATGGATAAAATTCTACCTATTAATGGGAAGGATATAAAATATGTTTTAGTTGTTACATTAACATGAGAATAATTCCCAAAGATGAGTAGGATTGACAGGCTACAATAATATGGACATCTACCATTATATTTTTGATTGATAACTAAGCTGTCTATATCATGCATTTTACCTCTATGTATATAATTTCTTATTATGCAATATTTGTGTCACACACATAAACAAAGGTTGTAGACACTTAAGGGTGAGAGTATTGAAAAGAAGCTTAGCTTGTTCTATATTTGTCACTTTGTTAATGAATGAAGAACAACATCTCACCTAGAAAACTACATCCAACCAAATAAACAGTGGCATAGAATGGAGTCAGAATTTCATATAAATATTAATCACATCTAATCTTAAGCACAATTAAAATACTTGCAAGGTCTTGAGGTAAAGATACCAGGTAAATTTTGTTCTTGCTCTCTCTTTTTATTACTTCATAATATCTATTAATATTGGTGTGTATTGTATGCACTTTGGAAAATGCTACATAGTTAAATATGAGGGTACAATTGAGTTAATGAAAATATCTTTTGGATTATAGCTTTTGAGATAGATTTAGCAAAGTAGATAGGAATCTAGTAGAATCATTAATTAATCTTTTTTCAGAAGGGGGAGAAATTTTGTTAAATATGACATTAGAGTCATCTATGCCAAGGGTTTTCATAATATTTCCAGTGGAACCTAAGGATTTTCTGGAGGTGTTTCAGAGAGGACCAGAGAGTAGACTCCCAGGGGTCTCTAATATCATAGCAAACAGCAACCAAAGATATTTAGTTTATTTCTCTTCATCGTGAAGTGTTAAATACTAGAGTTCATTTGAAATGAAAATGCTGATTTAAAGACAAAGAACAGGATGGAGAGGATTTGGTTTTACAATCAAAACAGCTCAGAAATCTGCTTTGAGACAAAGTTATCTCTATCTTCTACACAGTCTCTAAAGAGGGAAATTATGAGACCAATAGGAAGTTGGATGGCAGTCAGATTGTGGACAATCTTAAATGCTAGGAGAAGGTTTTTCTATAACTTGTTGATTATGAAATATATTACACAAGTATATCTTAACAGGAAATCAAATCTAATTTTTAAAGAAGACATACAGAGTACTAACAGTATAAGATAAAACTGAGGACGAACATATTGCAATTGAAAAGAAAAACATTAGAAAAAATTACTAGATATTTTTGTAAATAATTCCGGCAACAGGTGGTAAATTATCGGACTCTATTAATAAATTCCAAGCCAGGGGAAACATAAGTAGAAAAAGAAACACATTGTCTCCATTGACATTCTTAACAAATACCTTTAATTTGATGAATATGATTCTTAATACGTATTCAAAATTTTTAATAACCTAATTTTGTCATGACTGCTATAATTTGATCCAGCTACTAATATTTATGTATAAACATTGTATGTCTAAGAATATTTACTGTTAACTTCTTTTTTAAAAAATATTTGGTGTTCAGAAAAATTTCTGTACCTTCTTAAGTAATTTTCAAGTGAAATCAGCTAGTGTTATTGAACAGTTTGCTGATAGAGAAAATTAATGATGGTTAGGCACTTAATTGTGTAGAAAAAGAACATTACTGCAGAATGATATCTGAAACACACCACTTAAATTGTCATTGTCAGTTTTTGCAATTAAGCTAATTCTCTAAGCCCATCTAGGACAGAGATGTATCTGTTGTCTTTGTTGTCTCAGTGTTTGGCACCTAGTAGACACGCAAAGTGGCTTGCTGAATGAATACATGTTAATTCCTGAAGCTATTTATTTTCATTTCCTTAGTTATATGTTATATGATACACTACTACATTTTGAAAACTTGTAAACAATTTAGTCATCCCCAGTAATACAAATTCTGGAAATAAATATTAGATGACAAAAGTATAATGTTTAGTTAGTTCTTAAGTATAGGATTGAACATTATAATTGAGAATTACTTAGAAAATTTCAGTGTAAATATCTATGCAAGCCTGGCATGGTGCTTGACACTGTAATCCTAGGACTTGGGAGGCTGAGATGGAAGGATTGCAGGTTCTAGAACAGCCTCAGCAACTTAGCAAGTCTCTCAATAACCTAGGCAGACACTATTTCAAAATAAAAAGATCCAGGAATATATCTTGGAGGTAGAATACCTCTGACTTCAATTTCCAGTACTACAGAAAATAAAAGAAGGAAAGAAAGGAAGAAAAGAAAGAAAGGAAGAAAGATATTTGCAAACATACTATGTAAGTTTATCCCTCCTTTTCTGAAAACATATTGCTGTTCATTCTAGATTACTACTTTTTTCATTCAGGCAAATGATGAGAAAATTTTACCACACTCGAATGCCCTGTGCAACTAAAAATAAGGAATAACACATAGGAAGCCTGAAAGAAAATTTGAAAAGCCATATCTATAGTTCTTTCATATTTTTCTTCCTCCATTCACCAGAAAATATAGTAGTTTGATGGTGAATTTATGAATTAGATTTCTAAAATAAAAATTTATTATTGAGGATAATTTGAAATTTTTTAAGTACTTAGATCTTCAATATTGGACTATTAAAATCAGCACAATTGTGTTCATGTAAGAAGAATCTGTGTCAGTGACTAAGGTAATTTCTTGTAATTTGTATTATGCAGGATCTGATTGCAAATAGGCTATCATAAATTCTGATTACCAGAAATTGATACCTTTGATTAATAAAAATGATAAAGCCAGAATTAACTAATAAGTACGGATTGCTTCATAGAAAAAAAGTCCCCCAAACCCATGGGGAGCAGAGGTCTCTATCTTTTTGTTGGCAAAAGATTGGGACCCAGTGAACTCAATTTGGTTATACGAATTGGTAGTTCTTTTTAAAAAGAAATGTATGTATGTATGTATGTATGTATGTATGTTTTGTGGCACTGGAGATTGAACCCAGGAACATTCTACCTCTGAGCTGCACACCCTACCCTCTTTATTATTTGTTTGGAAAGTCTTGCTAAGTTGTCGAGGCTGGTCTGATATCTTCAGTCCTCCTGTCTTGGCCTCCCAAGAGGCCAAGTGCTATAACAGGCATGTGCTACTACACCCAGCCTCATAATTCTTGGTCTTACATCCAGCCTGGTAGTTCTTGGTCT
Source organism: Graphiurus murinus (assembly GCA_004027655.1). Classification (NCBI taxonomy): domain Eukaryota; kingdom Metazoa; phylum Chordata; class Mammalia; order Rodentia; family Gliridae; genus Graphiurus; species Graphiurus murinus. The sequence goes on from PVLC010004431.1 coordinate 62,373, forward strand.
GAGGTAATTAATTTGCTTTCCCTTCAAGGTTTAAAAACATCTAGCTTGATCTTTTGTCCACCTGATTAGCCAGTTAATTAAATTTTTATGTAAGTCATCTGACCTAGTTAATTTGCCAGGAGCATACATTAATGGAGAGTAAAAGATGAGGTTCTTCCTGACCCATCTGTACAAATCACTGCACCTCAGCTCCTCTGACCAGAAGGAGCCCCCGCCTTTAAGAACATAGAGGCCATGGCAGAAACAACTAAGTAAAAAATTAACACTAAAATTGAGAGGCCTGGAAAACAGTCTGTAAGTTTCCACAGCAGGCGAGAGCAAGACAGTAAGAAGAGAAGAAAAGTGTTGGCAAAAATTAGCCTCAGCGCCTTTCTAGGGGAGAAGCACCTACATGTTTATTGAATAAATGAAAGAAAGGAGTGAATAAATAAATAGCTATGGGCTGTGCCTTCTTACTTTCTGGGTATTTCCCTCAATCTGAAAACTCTGTTGTATCACTATTTCTTATTTTTTCCTTAAAATTACAATACAATTTTAAAGTCCCTGATTATTTATTTATTTATTTATTTATTTATTTATTTATTTATTTAAAGAATTCAACCCAGGGGCATTCCACCTCCAGCTACACCATCAGCTCTATTTTATTTTCTATTTGCAAACAAGGTCTCCCTAAATTGCTGAGGGCCTAAGTTGCTCAGACTGACCTTGAACTGGTGACCTTCCTTTCTCAGCCTCGAAAGTACAGGGATTATAGGTGTGTACCACCAAGTCCAGTAAAAGCCCCTGCATTTGAAATCCTTAATAGACCTTTTTATTTATTTGTTTGTTTTTATTTATTTATTTATTTATTTATTTATTTGGCACTGGGGATGGAACCCATGGGCATGCTACCTCCTAGCTATACCACAGCCGTTTTGATTCAGGGTCTTGCTAAGTTACTGAGACTGTCCTTGAACCTGTGATCTTCCTGTCTCAGCCTCCTAAGTACTGGGATTAGGTGTGCACCACCAGGACTGGCTCCTGGCTGGCCTATTTTTAAATCTGTACTATTTAGGAGGCTAAACTTGGAGGTAAGAATTGGATAGTGTTACTTAGAGCAAGTGAGTCACTTGGAGGCCTGAGAAAATGGGCAAAGGGGCTAGAAAAGAAGCAGTGAAAACAAATTAAAGAATGAAAACTGCTCTTACTATTAGGCTGACATTTAAGAACAGGCAATGCATTTCTCTTTAGCCCTGTTTTTCACTTCCTCTCTCTCTTCCCTCTTCCACTCCCTTTCTCCTATCTGAACATTTGTTGTTGTTTAGATTTTTATTTCCCAGGTTACAAACTCAAGCTAAAACTACTTTTTCTATACTTCAACTATGTTATAGTGAAATATAGTTCAGGGACATCAGAACTAATCATGAAAAAAAAAGAAATAATCATGATAATTTACTCAAACAATGTTTGTTAGCTAGAAATGTTTTCTTTTTGAAAACAACAAACATAAGCTGGGTGTGGTAGTGCACGCTTGTAATCCCAGTACTAAGGAGGGTGAGACTGGAGGATCAGGGTTCACAGCCAGCCTTAGCTACTAAGTGAGGCCCTCTGCAACTTAGTGAAACCCTGTTTCAAAACAAAGAATAAGAAATAGGGTTGGGGATGTAGCTTGGAGGTAGAATGCCCCTGGATTCAATCCTCATTACCGCAAAATAAATAAATAAATAAATAAATAAATAAATAAATAAATAAATAAATAAATAAATAAATAAATAAAACAAAAACAAAATTCCTAAGAAGGCGCTATTTGTTTTTCTCACATCAGTGAACTCCCTCTCTGCTTCACCTTTTTAACCTCATTAAAATGAAAAATCAAGTTTTTCTACAAAACTCCTTTCTCTTCTTGCCCCACTAATAGTTGTATTCTTGGATATCTGTGAAGAAAATTAATGAGCGTTTGCAGAGTACTAAAACTGTGCATATCCTTGGAAACTAATGTTGTATTTAGCCTCGGGCATGATGGATTGATCTAGTGCACTGTGTTATACTTTGCGGTTTCAGAAAAAAAAAAAAAAAAAGATTTATAAGAAGAAAAGCAGGCATCATTTTGTTTATGATTTATGGGTTTTGATCTTTAATCCTGAATTTTTAAGGTATTAGTCCTGAGAAAGGGATATTATTATAAGACAGGTGCAATGAGACTTCAAATACCTTCATATGTATAAATCAGTTTATTATCCATACCTTGCTCATGGGTTTTATGATGGAGCACATAATCATGATGAAGCACACAATCCTTAACCCTGGCGTAATTTCTCAAATCTTTGATTTGCCCGATTGCATAATCATATGTATATTTATACAGATGCATATGTGTGAATAAGAAAAAAAATCAATTTACATATAAGTGAAGATTATAATGGAGAAACAGATTAATTACTGGATACAAATAATCCATGAAGAAAATGAATTGCTTTTTAATATGTGAGGTCACTTACACTTTATAAAATGGAAAGATTTTCAAGGATTTATTGACCTAAGTTCAAGAGAATTGCCTTTCTCCTTGCCAGGCCCCAAATAAATGAATAGGTTATTTTTTATAAATGAATGCATAAAAGGTCCAGTACTCTATAGAGACATCACTCAGAAAGGTTTTTCAAAAAAGTTTCTTTTTTTCTACTCAAGATAACTTTGAAAAATGATTATACATTACCTAGGCTATTTTTTTTTCTGCCTTTTTTCAGTGTTCTTTCTCCTTGAACAGTTTCAAAGGTTCAAGCAAATGTTGAAACTTGATTTTAGAAGACAAACTATAGCCAATCCCATGTCAGGGTGCTTGGAAATCACTTAGTCATTTCTTTTCTTTCTGTGTTTTTCTTTTCTCTCTCTTTTTTTTTTTTTTTTATTAGAGGTGACTGAACTCTTCTACAATCAAGACAATGAAGAGTTGTCAGGAGTTCAACCAGATAGGCAGAACCAGTAGGAGATAGCTATTATAAGATTTAGTATGCCTGGCATGGTAGAGCATGCCTGTAATCCCAGTTCTTGGGAGGCTGAGACAGGAGGATTGAAAGTTTGTTGCCAGTCTCAGCTACTAGGTGAGGACTTCTGCAATTTAATGAGACCCTGCTTCAAAATGAAGAACAAAAGTAGGACTGAGGATGTAGCTCAGAGGTAGAATGCCCCTGGGTTCAATGCCCAATACCACAAATACTACTACTACTGTTGTGGGGTGCGGGCTGTACCCCAAAAAGGAATAATACTCCAGGTTCGTTGATATTGTGAAAAAAAGAATTTTAACACATATCAAACTGCAACATCTGGCAGATTTATTCAGGAACAGGTCAGGGCGAGGAAAACTGGGGTGGAGGAAAGACGGGGAGTGCAGGTCTTAGGACATGGTCCCCCAATCCCGGGCAGGAGTCCAAGAGAGCGAGCTACACGTGGGTTCCAGAGGGTATAGGAGAGGGCGGGGATCTTCCAGCCCCTCACTCTCAGTTTCCAAGATTTTCATAGGTTGAGCTCCAGGTGAGGTCTCGCTCCTCCTCTTTCCAGGTGTGAGTCTCCGGTGGGCGGTGGGCTGGGCTGTAGTTTCTCTTGGGCTGAACCAAAATCTTCTTTTTAAGGGGTGGACGACACTCTCCAGATTTTTTTAAAAGGCTAAAACCTATATTTCTATGAATTTTCCCGATACCTCTTTTCTGCCTAACATATACACTAATCTACCTCATCACTACTACTACTACTAATAATAATTACTATAGGTAAATACCTTAATCATTTGTAGGAGCTGAATAGACAAGATTGACATGCATAGGGAAGGCTATGCCTTCTGAGCATGGTCTACTGTTTTCACCAAGAACATTCTTTAGTTTTGAACATAATGGATTAGTTTATAAAAAACAACAAAGTAAACATTTTTTTTTAAATAGTTCAATTGAAGATACTTTTGGAGAAAATTTAGCATAAAACTAATTTTGTCAGTAGACACTTTGATCACAAGTTTGGGGTCTTTATGCCTTAAAATATTTATCTGCATGGCACTTGAAACAAGAGACAGTTTAAGTAGATCTCTAGTAAAAACACAAAAACCTAAATAGAAGAAAAAAACTCATCATTTTAGAGCAGAATAGAGTCAGGACAATAGTAGATTTCTTAAGAAAGTGATATTTTTCTTAAGAATCTCTAAATCCTTATTTACTCTGTTTCTCAGTCCATGTACAATCCCTTTTATTTATTAGATGGCTACTGCATTAATGAGCAACCTTGTTATTTATTTGCTTGTGAATATGTCTGAAGGATGCTGGAGTAAATTATAAAGCAATTTGGTCTTCTTAATTTTTCTAAAGTTACACAGAGTATCTAAACCCAAACCAAATGATTCAAAATTTTACATTAGTCTATTGTTTAGAATTAATTGGATTTGATAGTCTGTTTCTTTCTATATCATTTGATAGCAGAGTGTGAGCACACACATACCTAATAAATGTTTAGTAAATATTTGTTGATTGATGACAGAGGCTACTTAGAAGAGTTTTAATGAATCATTAGTACCCTAAATTAATAAATCATGACAACAATATTAATGTTGGCTTTAGCTTTGCTTCTTGACTCTGCTTTCTGATATGCCAATAATCCATGGGTGGCTTTGAGTTCATTGCTTTCCATAAATAATTAATTATAGCATTCTAAATTAGAGACAATAAATTCAGTAAAATATTCAGAATTTATATCTGTATCTGTTCTCCCATATATACAACAAAACACTACTTTGATTCAAGAAAATAAAATCAAATGTGACCTTATTTCACTCACCCATCACACATAGTATGTATGTATGTTTGCGTGTGCATATGTATGTATGTCTGTGTGTGTGTGTGTGTGTGTGTGTGTGTGCCTGTGTATGTATACATATATATTTTTAACTAGAGCATTTCTCCCATAACCAGGGCAAACTATTTATCACAACAACAAAGGAAGGTGTCACAAGATGAGCTTTTTTAAAGGGGACTGATTAAGCCGGGCGTGGTGGCGCACGCTTGTAATCCCAGCATTCCGGAGGCTGAGACCAGAGGATCCGGGTTCCCGCCCAGCCTCAGCTACCTAGTGGGGCACTCTGCAACTTAGTGAAACTCGGTTTCAAAATAAAGAATAAAAAATAGGGCTGGGGGTATAGCTCGGAGGTAGAACGCCCCTGAGTTCAACCCCCAGGACCGCAAAAATAAATAAATAAATAAATAAATAAATAAATAAATAAATAAATAAATAAATAAATAAATAAATAAATGTGACTGACTGTTTCCTAATTGACCAGCAATTTTGCTTTTCCAGCATTTTTGGTTTCCTCCCTTACCAGTTTAGATATGCTAAAGCCAATCCTGAGGAAACACTTCTTTTGTTTCTACTTTTTTTTTTTTTTTTTTTTTTCAGAACTGGAGGTTGAATCCAGGGCCATTCTACCTCTGGGCTATATCCCCAAGCCTATTTTTTATTCCTTATTTTGAAAAACAGGGTCTCACTAAGTTGCAGAAGTCCTCACTAAGTAGCTAAGGCTGACCGCAAACCCAGGATCCTCCTGTCTCAGCCTCACAAGTACTGGGATTACAAGCCTGTGCTGCCCTGCCCAATTCTGTTTCTACTTTTCTTAAAATTGGAGTTATTTCACTCTTACATGACCAAAGATTTGGCCAATGTTGCTTGAATCATACTTCACTCTTGCTGATGATTTAAGTGGTCATTTTGTGGGTAAATATCATAATAAGCAGCCAAATAGTGTTTGAAAATTTTCCTGAAGTTGAAATTCAGACAACTTTTGGGACTTTGCTGAGAATGGTGAATATATATATATACATATATATATATATATATATGTATATATATGTATGTATGTATATACATATATATACATATATATATGAATGTACATGTGTGTATATATATATGCATAATTTACAAATTTTCCTGAAGTTGGAATTTAGACAACTTTTGTGGCTTTGCTGAGAATGGTGAATATATATACATACCAGTGAGTACTCATATACATTCGTACATATACATATACGTATATGCACATACTGCTGAGTAATCACAGACTTGCCCTCTTTCCCTCTAGCTATGTTCTGCGAGGTCAGGAAACTGACCACACCAGAGTACAGCTGAGCAGGTTCGTGGGGTAGAAGAACCCCAAACCATGGATTACTGATTAGTTATATTTATAGTATCTTTCTTTTGTGTTTTATGATGAGGTTAAAAAATATGGTGTTTGGGCAACTACAACCTTGGGAGTCAGGCAGACATTGAGCAAGTAATTGTCACAAAGGGCAATAAAACTTGGAAACAGTGAGTCAGCATTAAAAATGGAAGAATGGAGTGTGAAGAACAGAGGTCTGAGAGGTCTGGGTGTCCATCTTAAGGAACTCTAATGCTTAGAGGCTGGAGTTGTGGCTCAGTGGTAAAGCATTTGTTTAGCAGGGAGGAGGCCCTTGTTTCAATTAATGTTGAAAAAAATGCAAAAAAAAAAAAAAAAAAAAAAAAAAAGAAGAGAAGTTTAATGTAAGGGAAATTTCCAAAAGAGGCTGAGATAAGCAGTAATAAGATTGCATGAAGGTAAAAATGTGTGTCATAGAAAAAGAAAAAGTGAGGGTTGTGCTTCAAGCAGAAAGTGGGCAAATACTGCTGAAAGATCAAAGGAAATAAAGTTTAGGCAGCTGCATCATCCCCTAGGCACCTGCGCCCCATCACCGTGAGTGCTGATGTGCTGCCATTGATGGAGCTTCCTGAGATCACCCTTAAAATAAACTTTCTTCACTTGCTTTCGGTTCTGCTTTCAGGAAATCTAAATTAATGTCAATCGGTCGTTGAAAAGAGATTTAATATTTTAAAAGTTTTATTCATTTGCTTGTTTTAAGATGGGAGAATATACAATGTGTGTCATATCTAACCAGACGTGAAGAAAACAGTAAATGCAGATGACAGAAAAAATGTAATTAATAAAGGGAGTTGCTCCAGAGGTAGTAAGTGATAGAGTTCACCTACAGTATCAAATTATCTTAGAGGAGAAGGACATACACTCACACATACACATAGGAAGAAGAAAGTGGGTGTGGATAAATGCTACTTTGTAGATTTTATGTGGGATATTACGGGACTTTCTTTTGATGGTTCCCATATATTCCATTCAGTTATTCAACATACACATACTGAGAGCTCACTATGCTAAGCACTTAACATATTTCCCACACTCTTGGGAAAATATATAGTCCTCAAGGCAAACAGATTGTGTGTGTAGGGTACAGGCTGATTATTTGTTGAGTTTACCAAGAAGAGGAACGTGCTACCCAGAAGCAAATAGCCTGCAATATAATCTGGTCTGATCAATGGATTGCAATTTGCAGCAGAAAGGGATGTGAAGGTGTAGATCTGAAGAACTGGAAAGTTTTGTGAGTTGAAGGATAAATGTACGCTAGCTCTCAAGGAAAGTGAAAGAATGTTAAGGCCAGAGGTGAAAGTGTTCCTAAAGAACTAGAAAATGATCAATAGATGTGGGTCATAGAAAGTTAGAGACAGTGTCCTACAAGTTGTAGAGTAATAGGAGGCTGCTAGATGGTACAGAATCCAATTTGCCATGTTTAAAGCTTTGGATTTTATTCAAAGGCACCAAGAAACCACAGGGAGTGTTTAAGTGAAGAAATAGTGTATAAGATTTGGAACCATTAAGGATTCCTATAGCAGCAGTTTGGTTAGTAGAGAGTAGGTTAGAAAGTGCAAATGAGAAGCAGTAAGAATAGTTGACAGTGTTTTCTGGTTTGTTTATAACATTATTCACAATAATAACTATAGTATACATAATATTTCACAGGTAGTACACAGGTAGCTAAAACAAAATTTGCACAAAAAATACTTAATATATGCAATACTTTCTTCTTCTTTGCTATCCTTTTTTTTATTTGCAAATTCTGGTTTGTTTTTTATTTCTTTTTAAAGATGCTGATCCATGAAATTGATGTTGGGACCTCTCATAAAGATTAGGAGATGGTTTCAGATGTGAACATAAAAGATGGCTTTGGTCTCAGCTAGCTTGAAGCTAGAGCAGATGGAGACAAATGGCCAGGATGAAGATTTATTTGTGAGATAGAATCAACTGGGACTTGGAGCAAAATGATTTTGGAAGATGAGAGGGCAACAGCAAACATAACTTACAGATTTCTTGCTTAAGCAGCTGAATGGATGACTATGCAATCTGACAATTTAAGAGACGCCATGCAGACCAATGACACGATTTCAATCTGCACCCTGGCTTCCAGAGGTGCATAGAAGGCATCTTCGTGCATATGCTGAGCAGGGAGCTGCATATATGAAGCTAGAGAACTAAGTCAGGGATGTAAGTTTGGGACTTTCCAGCCTAATTATGATAACTGAAGCCATGGAGATACATATCATAATCTAATATATATATATATATATATATATATATATATATAGAGAGAGAGAGAGAGAGAGAGAGAGAGAGAATAATTGAAAACTGACCATTAAATTGTTGCCCACTTGAAGTTTAGACACTCTATTTTGCATAATATTTTTCACGCTTTTGTGGTTGCTCCTTTGCTATAGATAATATTGGTAAATAGGAAGTTTGGTTTCAGCTTCTTAGTTTGCCTTACCCTTCCTGCCATGGACATTGTAAATGGCCATTGTTGCCTTTCTATCAGAGACCATAGCTGGACTTATCATGTAACAACTTCCATTTTAGGCAAAAAGGGGGATGCTATTGACAAACCAAGAAAGCATGTATAAACTACATGAGCAAACTGGTACCTATGGGCATTTTAATTAGAGCAGAGGGGTCTCTGTTCATCATTATTAGATTTATTTCCTTGATTGCTCACTGCTTGCTTTCTTAAAGACTTTGGTAAAAGTCTATCTCAGTGAAGGGAAAGAACATAGTTACCACAGAGAGCTAAAGCCCCCCCAAAGCTGCCTTTACTACTAGAAAGCTTAAGTACTTCTCGCACACCCCGAAGGGTTGGGGATTAGTGTTTGTTATCCTTTCTCCAGTGTCTTAGTTATGGTTCTGTGATTTGTAGCTGCCAATTGCTCTAAATTCTCTTTCTCCTTCCTCTTGAGAAGCCCACCAAGTTGGCATAAGGTAAAACTGAAGGAACTTTCAAGAACCTGGGGTCATAAACAGTTCCTGGTTTTCCCTTCTATGTGAAAGAAAGCAGACAGTTAAGAAAAGATGAGGTGTTATATACTTTGACTATGTTGTTTTTATTGTTTGCCTTTATGTGTAGGGATCCAAGATGGAAGATACTTGATTTGGGAGGTCTTATGATTTGTTTATTTTATAATATGTAAAAGGTAACAAAAATTAAATTAGCACAATGAATTAAATGCTATTCCTGAGACCAATGTATTTAAACAATTTTGCTGTGTGTGTGTGTGTGTGTGTGTGTGTGTGTGTGTGTGTGTGTGTGGTACTGGGGATGAAATGCAGCCCTTTTTATTTTTTATTTGGTAATAGGGTCTCACCTATTTGCTGAGAGCCTTGCTAAATTGGTGAAGTTGCTCTCAAACATATGATTCTTCTTCCTTCGCCTCCCAAGTCCTACACCATCATGCCTGGCCAAAATTTTTAGTTAATTATTTGTATCATAGTTGTGTATTCGCCCATAATTTTCAGAAGAAGTGATAATAAACAACATTAAGGCATGGCCTGAGACTTGATTCAGACATCAGAAAGCTACTGCTAGAAAGACAATGATCAACTAAATTCACAAATTTTAAGTATCTGAAAAATTAAATTGGAAACCAGCTCATCTTATGCTTCACAAAGATGCCTGAGCTTTGGATCCTTTAATGCAGAATTACTTCTTGTGGCTCTCTTGAGGTCTCAGCACTAAGAAACCCACGGTGTCTAAATATTACAATCCATCCAAAGATGAGCTCCTAAAGAAAACGCACGTTCCCAAATTCCATAAAGATGAACAATGCCCCGGAGAGGATGGCATCTATTTTGTGACAGAGTAAGATTTCTTGTCTGTCCTGGGAGCCATTGACTGCAGACACATTGCTATTCAAGTAGTGGTGGTTAATGATTTAATCTTTATTAATAGGAGAAAAAGATTCCATTTGTTTAATATGCAGGTTATTTGTGATGCTAAATGCAATGTAATTGATGTAATTTAAAAGTTCCAGGGATAATGTCATGATTAATTCATCTGTAAACAATCTGGCATCTTTCATTTTATTGAGGCAGGCACAATTTCTAACGAGATGAAATGTGGGTAAGAACATTTATGACAACAATTATCATTTAAAAAATATAATGCCGTATGAAAGATGAATGTCCTACAGGGCATTTTGCATTTGCTGTAAGGTCTTAAGAGCGGTAATTCGGAATGATTCATTGTCTCTGTGTGAAAGAAACGTGAGGATAGCATAACTAGCTTCGTGTCTTTGGGCTGAATTAGGTTTTAGAATTTCATGCAGGAGGTTACTGAGTATATTTCAAGGGTCAATTTCTTGAGAGTTTTGCTGCCTCTTTGCACGTCTTCTCCCATTGAATCGTTTTATTCATACATTCAATAAATATCATGGAGTGCATTTTAAAGAGACAAGTACTTTGGAAGGGTACACACCTGTTGTTTCTGCCATCAAAGAACACATGCAGTATTACAGAAGATAGCTTAAGGAAGATGTAATTTGTGTATCATGACATATATAAAGTGGGTACTATGGGATTAATGAGAAGGGTATTTGAGCCAGATGATAAATTTAGGACCCAAAGAGGGAATATTGGAGGTTGTGAATATCATCCCCTCATATGTTCTAGCAAGTTAATTTTAATAAATTTATGTGAGCTCACTGGCTTCCTGTTTTGTGATAGATGTATTGCTGAGCGATCTTTTATATAAGTATGGTGCGTACATGGCCAATAAAACTAATGTTCTCTTCGAATTAGGCTCTAAACTCTTCAAATGCTGGTCTGCCTCTAAAGCCAGTGGGGTCAATTATTGCAGGACGATTGATTTAAGGGGTTGCACATGTGAAGAAAGGGGGATAAAGTCACATATAACAGAAGACATCAAGCAGTAACAGAAGACATCAAGCAGTAACAGAAGACATCAAGCAGGCTGGCTTTCTTTCTTTCTTTTTCTTTTTTTTTTTTTTTTTGTGTGTGTGTGTATGTGTGTGTGTGTGTGTGTGTGTGTGTGTAGTAGGCTGCAGAATTTTTTTTTTTTTTTTTTTTTTTTTGTGGTATTGGGATTGAACCCAGAGGAATTCTACTTCTGAGTTTCACTCCCAGGTCCTCCCCTGCCCTTTTTTTTCTGTTTTCTTTTTGAAACAGGGTTCTACTAAGTTGCTGAGGGTTTGACTAAGTTGCTGAAGCTGGCCTCAAACCTGTGATCCTCCTATCTTGGCCTCCCAAGTACCAAGTGTGCCCCTGTGCTTGACTGAATGTTTATTTTATATATTACATGATATTTTAAAGCTCTTTCCAGATGCGATAGAAATTATTGATAAGTAGATGAGTAAACAGAAACACAGAGAGCATAAGTAAATTGCCTCAGTCGTGAGGAGAAGAGCCAGGATTTGAACTCAGGCAACCAGGCTTCAGAGCCCCTGCTCTGCTATGCACTAAATGTGCTGTATCACATGACCTCTTGGATTTACCAAGAAAAACACAGAGAAGTTAATTAAAAATATCATTTGTGTTCTTTTAGATACAACTTCACTTAATAATGGCAAAGAAGTCCTTTAGTTCAGAACTTTAGAAACATAATAGTTTGCTAGGTGTGGTCGCACATGTCTGTGATCCCAGTACTTGGGAGGCTGATACAGGGGAATAGCAGAATCAAGGACAGCTTCAGCAAACAGACTCTCATCAACCTAGTAAGACCCTATAAAATAAAAATGAAATAGGGCTGGGGCATATATCAGAGGTAGAATGCCCCTGGGTTCAATCCCCAGTACCACAAAAGAAAGAAAGAGAGAGAGAGAAAGAGAGAGGGGGGGGGGGGAGAGAGAGAGAGAGAGAGAGAGAGAGAGAGAGAGAGAGAGAGAGAGAGAGAGAGAAGGAAAATAGTTTAATTATGAAACACTGGACTCATGTCATAGGATGAGTTTCTATACCAATTTATCTATATTAAAAATAAGATATAGTTGTGATCCTCCGGATATTTATCCATTTGTATATTAGCTGTGAGTTTCTAAAGTGGATTACCTTCAAGAATATGAAATTCCAGCCTGGTGTGGTAGTGCACATCTGTAATCCCAGTACTTGGGAGGCTAAGATAGGAGGATTGCAGGTTCGAAGTCAGCCTCAGCAATTTAGTAAGGCTCTCAGCAACTTAGCAAGGCCCTGTTTAAAAAATACGTAACATAACATAAAATGAAAATGAGGCTGGGAATGTAGCTCAGAGGTAGAATACCTCTGGGTTCCAGCACCATAAAAACAAAAACAAAAACAAAAACAAACAGAATAGGAAACCCCAGACTGCAGGAGAATGTAAATATTTTGAAATGGGCATTTAGAAAAACGACAATGTGATGGAGATTCAACTAGAGACTAGTAAAAGGCATGTTAATCAGGTAGGAAATCTGACTGGGCCTGAATAGCACGCTCTGGCCATGGATCAACTGGTGTGGCTTTGTGCTTTGACTTTCACTAGAAACAGTCAATAGAGCAGGAAGATATGTGTGCATGCATCTGCATGTCAGTGTCAGGGGACTGGAAAGCAAATGATCCTGTCTGCTCAGGGTTACTGAAGGGAGAGGCAGTAAGGCAGATGGATAAGGGAGCCATTGGAATTTTAGGAATATATATTTACACAGTTTTCTACAGTTCAGTAATAATCCAGATAAATTGCCCGGGCCAGATGGTTGGCTTATCCAGCCATGTGGTGTGCCTTTTTGTATGCAAATGAAATGTCTACATATCAAGAGAGCTTTGGGAAGAATCCAAAACTAAACAGCCAATTTGACCTAAAAGGTGATAAATTTAAGACCCAGAGAGGAAATAGTGGAGGTTGACAATATTGTTTCCTAATATGTCCTAGTGATTTAATTTTAATAAATGGATGTTAACTCACTGGAAACCTAATTGTTCTCTAATGGATGTATTGTTGAGTAGTCTTTTGCATAAGGAGGTTGGGAGGCTTGTAAAACTGAAGATTTTTTTTTTAAATTTTTGGCTTATTCAAACCATTTTGATTTTAATTCCACATGCAGAAAAAAATGATTAAAAGGAGAAAGTTCAGGGGGCCATAGTGATTAAGAAAGAGTAAATTCTTGCAATGGTCCTGGTGTGGTGGTGCATGCCTATGTAATACTGGTACTTGAGAGGCTGAGACAAGAAGATAGGATCTCAAGTTTGAGGCTAGCCTTAGCAAGTAGTAAGAGTCTCAGCAACCCAGGAAGACCATGTTTCAAAAAAAAAATAATAACATAAAATAAAAAGCTGGAGGTAGAGCTCACAGGTAGAATTCCCTTGAGTTCTATCCCAGCACCCCCAAAATATTATTGAAATAGTCTTAGAGAAATGTCTGTCTAATGAAAGATGAGGAAGATAGCTGGGCATGGTGGCACATGCTTGTAATCCTAGTACTTGGGAGGCTGAGACAGGAGGATTGTAGGATGGCAGCCAGCCTCAGCTACTTAGTGGAGCCCTCTGCAACTTAGTGAGATCGTGATTCAAAATGAAGAATAAAAAATAGAGCTGGGGGTATAGTTCAGAAGTAGAATGCCCTGGGTTCAATCCCCAGTACTGCAATGATAATAACAACAACAACAACAACAATAATAATAATAATAATAATAATAATAAATAAAAGATGAGGAAGACAGCAATGGACCACCAAAATGGGAAGAAATTCCAAAGCTTACCATGAAGCTAATGCCGAGTAAGCAGAGCTGGCATTCAAACACTGCCCTTGATAGGAAAAAATGTGTTATTGAGTCTTCTAGGATTAGGAGCTAGAACAAAACTGGAAAGGGAGGAAAAAAATTTAAAGCAGTATAAATTATAGGTAAGCAAAGGATTCCTTGTTGAAGAGAGAGGAGGCTGGAGCAAAAGTCCCATGATTCAGAGGCTATGCAGCCAGCCATGCGAGAGGGATCCTATGGCAGTGAGTTGAGTTATCTAATTATTCTGATAAACGTTTTCATTCTCCTCCTTCCAAAGCACTTTGAACCTAGCCACACAGTCAAATATGCAATCCAAGCCTACCCAACTGTGTCATTCCATCTACCTGGCAATAATGACTGGTCCAAGGCATTAGGCACGTGACCTGAAGAGGACCAATTAGATTTTTCCTGTGGCTATTATTTACACATTAATAGAAAGAAATTCTTGTCATCCCATCCCTGAAGTTGCTAAACTAAGACCCTGGTTGTAATCTTCCCTGGTTTTGTGGAGGTAGCCTACTAGCAGGAAAAATAAAGATGCAGCTCTTAAAGAGAAGCAAAATGAATCAAATGGAGAGAGATGGTCTTTTTTTTTTTTTTTTTTTTTTTTTTTTTTTGGTTAACCAGCCTCAGTTCTGTAAGCTACACTTGAAATATGTCCCAATTGTAAGTACTATAGTGATCTAAACAGACTTAGCTACCTAACTATTCATTCTCCATCTTCATCCCAGTCATCTGATAATGTGTTTTATATGAGAATAGCATCACTAAACAAAACAGGAGCTTGGTAAATCTAATAATAGAAGGCTGAGGAAACAAAGAGGAATTTTAGAAATTCAAAGATTTAAAAATGCAGCAGTTTAAGCTTGATGTTGTGGTGCACACCTGCCTATAATCTCAGTAGTTGGGAGATAAGAGGACTACAGGTTGAAAAACAGCTTCAACAATAGCAAGACCCCGTTTCTAAATAAAAAATAAAATAGGGCTGAAAGTGTAGTGTCCCTGGGTTCAATTTTCAGTACCACAGGGGGAAAAAAAAGCAGCTGTTTGCAAGATAATGAGATCTATTAGAAAGAATGGTTGAAGAAATTTAAGATTTTATCAATGCATAATTCCTAGAGGCCATGAGAATGGTGTTTCAGAGACTTGGGTGAAGAAAGCATTGTTTTATTTGGAAAATTATCCAAAGGGAAAGGAGAACAAAGGTTGATAGGTCCTAGCAATGAAAATATTCAGGTTGTGGTGTATTGTAGAGAGTAAATCAGAAGGGATCAGAAGGGAAAAATGTAAGTGGAGAAACAGAATACTAGATAAAGCTTTACCACTATAATGAAACCTACTAGACACATTGAGTGGCAGGATCATGCAAAGAATTAAATTATGCATATTTCTGATTTTCTGGTTCAAATAAAAAGTTTTTGTTTTTGCTGTTGTAAGTAACAAAGAAAACACGAAGAATACCAGAATAGATTCCATCGGGAATAGAGTCTGAAGAAATAGCACAATTTCTGTCCAGGAAGAATTTTTCCTGTGAGGGATGCCTACTTAATGAAAGTGTTATTTAGTGTTTATCACCTCTATTTCCACTGGGACATAGAGATATTACAAAACCAGGAGGTGGTAAGTATCATAAAATAATCAGTTCTCCAAATTAATTTCCACTAGGTGGCAGAATATTATGGTTTTATTAATAACACCAGTCTGTTTGTTTATTTGTTTGTTTTGGTACTGGGGATTGAGCCCAGAAATATTTTACCTCTGAAGTACACCCAGGCTCTTCCTTTTTCCTCCCTTCCTTCCTTCCTTCCTTCCTTCCTTCCTTCCTTCCTTCCTTCCTTCCTTCCTCTTTCCTCCTCCTCTCTTCCTTTGTGCATATGTGTGTGTATGTGTTACTGGGGATTGAACTCAGGGGCATTCTGCCTCTGAGTTGCCCCTCTATCCTTTTTATATTTTGAAACAGGGTCTCACTAAGTTGCTGAGGCTGGCCTCAAACCTGTAGTTCTTCCATCTTAGCCTTTCAAGTGCTGGGATTAAAGTAGTTTGCCACCATGCCTGGCTAATAATAACATCAGTCTTTGAATAGACTTGCTGTATACATGACTACCCTCATAATTTTAAGATGTCCTTATGCAAATTGGCACTTCCAACATTCAGGTTTCTTAGAGGATCACTCACTGTGATTTCCTCATCTTTATAGATAACTCTGTGTCATGGATCATCAGATATTGAGTCTTTTACAAAAGCTCTTGACTAATGCATATGTTCTAGCTTAGGGCTTCCAAGGAAAGGATACATTTCTAAATTGATCTTTCAAAAGAGAACATATTTATGACCTTTGCTCCAAGGCATATCAGAATTTGAACAACATCTCTCACCTCATTAACTTACGCACGATTAAAATGCTACGTAGTATAGCCTAGCAAGGTGGTATACACCTGTGATCCCAGTACTTGACAGGTTAAGACAGGAGGATTGCAGGTTCGAGGCCAATCTCAGAAATTTAGCTAGGTCCTTAACAACTAAGTGAGAACTTGTTTCAAAATAAAATAAAATAAATAAATAAATAAATAAGGCTTAGGATGGAACTCAGTGGACAGTGATAGAATGCCCCTGAGTTCAATTCCAAGTACCAAAACAAAACAAAACAAAAAAAGCCAGATAGTAATTTTTCACTACACTGTGTTGGCTCTACTTTCACACTGTTGGACTTTTGGCACAAAATCAATTAGTATTTAATTAATAGACACACACCATAAACCACATGATAACAAGGGACATCAGTTCTACTTCAATTATGTGAATCATAGATTTAAACAGGCTTTGAGAAGAAGTGCTATTTAAATTTTTTGTGTAAATGTATAAGAACAAAATACGTAGTTGCATGTCCAATAATTTCACAAGCAAAGCTAACGAATCTTCTTGCATTGGACTTGAAGAAAACCTCAGTGAATACTTATCAGAAAGAAGAAACCAAGAAAAAGGAAAGAAGTAACAAAGTTAAAACCTCAGACATGCCAAAAATTAATGGTACAGAGGATTTCCGTAGTCAGGAGCTGTGCTAACTGATTTCCAAACAATGTAAAGAACAGCACTGCTAGAAGCACACTGTATCTCCCAGGGTAAAACAATAACATCAAACCTCTCTCCTCTGCATCGAAAATACCATTTGCATTTCAATGATACGGCACTCTGAAGAATATGTTCCACTAAGTTTGTTAGATAAGCCACATGTGCTCTGTTTCAAATCACATAGTAATAAAAGTGATCTAGTTCTTTGACAGATTTGCATAATTCCCTAACTGGACTACCAGTGATTCCCCTTAAGAAATGTGTACAGACTCTCTATGAAAAATAGTGTTTCTTAAATCCGGCTTCCTATGTGGATTGTGTTATTATTTTACAGGAGAATAATTTCTAGCTGTTTTCTTGTTGTTCCCAGGAGTTCTTCTGATTCCTTCATATTTCTATCCTAGAATGTTCAATTTTCTCGAGCCCTTTAAAAATCATTTATGCTTTTCGACTCATTTTCACTTATTAATCTTGACCCAGATTCCTCTTGGTCTCATGTTTGCCATTCTACTTTTATTCGGCTTTTCTCCCCTTTCCAACTCCCCTAAATAAATTACAGTTTCAGGTCACCATACCTCTATTTATTCTACCCACCAAACAGCTTTTTCAGGAAGCTCAGATGGGACATTATTGAATGGTGAGAGGTATTTATTTTTCCTAGGACACAAGGTTTTTCACAAAGATTATTTCTTCTCATCACATAAAATAATGGGTTTATTATACCTTTAGTGGTATTTAAATGACAGTACAGGGTATGACTGCAATCCCTGAAATGTATCAATTTGTGATTTAATTTATTTATTAGCTCATTCATTTTCTTAGTACAGCCCAGAGGTTGCATATCACTTTAAATCACACTTATCCCAGATTGTCTTCAAAATGGGCCCAAGGTATCTATCTTTCTAAGAATGTGGTAGGGAGATTAGGATTGTTATAAAATAAATGCTAAGAGAAAAAAATTTTTATTCCATTTTTACTATTCCAAGAATTGTGCAGGAAGTAAAATATCAGAGATTTCCTAAAGAATATCTAGAGTGGAACCCAGAGGTCTTGGGGGAGGGGGTTGCCTCAGCAGGCTGTGCCTGCAGCAACCTGTGGGTGGCCACATCGAGGAAGCTCAGTAGCACCCTGGGGTCAGGGGTCACAGAGGACTGCTGTTTAGCATCCCTGATTTACTTCTCCTTTTTATTCCACATTGATAGAGTCCCATGCTCTGGGGAGAGACTTAGAGAGTGGCTGAGCAGAGTGCTGGAAGATCTGTCTTGCAGTCCACTGTGTTGGTTATATTCTAGATGGACTGCTTAGACCAAGGGCTGGGCAGAGGATGTTAGAGAGATGTAGAGAAGCCTACAGTGCAAGCAAGAGTTCAATCACTCTCCAAATCAGCCACTGATCACTACTAGACCCTGACCAACTTGGTGAATCAAACCACTCTCCAAGTTAAGCCACATTACTAGCCTGTTAGTCATGATTGAGAGGGCAGATGCATTAGTCCTATACTAAAGGAGTGAGAAATACTGTTTGGGTCAAAAAGGACTCTGACACAAGGATATTCTTACTGTGGGTAAGCAAAAGAAGATCATAGAAATCTGAAAATAAACAACTTTTTAAACACTTGGCAAAGACTAAAGTGTTCAACCTAAGTTTTAAGCCAAATGAGTCTGGTTTTAATTTTTTCCCCAAATGAAGCAAATATTTTTTGTGGGGGGGAGGTGGTAGAAAAGTCCTAAAGAAAATTGGAACAATGATACAAGGAACAGTTGTTTAGTTGATCAATTAATTTATTTTGTACAATTATGTCCCTATGTGAGTAAATTTGTACTTTGGCTACAAGTATTCCATCAAAGTGGACAAGTTCACTAGTGTGAGTACTCATCCACATCTTCATTTGCAAAATTCAAGTAGTTGGGCTATATAACTTTTAATAAGGTCTTTTCCAGTAGAGAGTCTACATGCATATGTAGTCTATCTTTTTTATATAGAGGACACCAGTGTCCCATTGTTTTATTTTTATTATGATAGAATTAAACTGATGAATTGTATGCATTGCCTCTTTCAGCCATACTTGTGACCAAAGTCATCAGTTTTTTAAGACCGCAACCACATTGAGGAATGCAAAGTCACCACTGTAAAAAATAATAATAACAAATAAGAGAGAGAGAGAGAGAGAGAGAGAGAGAGATGTCTAGTCACTGATTAATAAGAGACCTCAACCAACTGCAAACACATATGCCTCAGTGGCGGTTCCTGGCTCTTCATCTCTCTGCCTCGCCAACCCTGCAGCAAGGCTGCAGATGGAACACGGAACACTTTGTTCCAAGAATACATGGCATGTCCCTACTTAATTCTGTACTTCTTACATGTTCCTTTTACTTATTTATTTGTTTCCCTTCCTGACCACTCCTCTCTGGCCTAACACTTGACCTTCTGAGAAATGCCCAAGTTACCTTCTAGATTTACCTTGAAAATTACTTCATTTATGTGTTCCCTTGACTCTCCCAACTCAGCTATATCCACAGCTGAGACTTCTGTTATCTTCTGACTGCTAGGATCTGTCTCTATTACAGTATGTACACATCCCCTAGATACTGTTTTGAAAGGTGGGGCATTTAGATCATATTGTATTCTGATGTATTTTTACTAGACTCCATTCTATCCCAACTCTGGCTGCACATACAAGCACGACTCAGATAAATTCTTCAAAGTCACAAATGGCCTCTTAGACTTAGGCCTGCTGTAGCTTCTGGTACTTTAAGGTGCAGAGTTAATGATTCCCAGAAAATTACATAACTCTTATTCAACACCTAGACCTCCTGTTTCTATATTTTGTTCACGGCCCTTTTATGCTTTCTTTAATTTATGCATTTGTACCTCTAATTTCACTGCTTCGTTTTTCTTTTTTAGTTATTTTATTAGTGCATTGCAATTACACATCAGAGTGAAGCTCAATGTGATTAAAAAAACATACATGCACACATCTCTTGGGGTAATTCTTTTCATATTCCAACCAATCTTTCCTCCTCCCTCTGCACACATTGGTGAAATTGGTACTAATGCTTTCACATATTGCCATAGTATTATTTCAATCCTTTCCATTGGTTATAAATGGATTTTTAGACAGTCTGTAGGCATGGTCAGTAATATGGTTCAACATTTTACACTTACAGGGTTATACTAGGAAATTACATTTTAAATTACTTTGTGACCAAGCTTTCTTTAAAAAAAAATACCCTGAGATAATTATCAACCATATGTATTATTTTCATTATATTAGTAAAATTTAAGGATTCTATAACTAGGATATGCTGTAATTTTAAGTTATAAACCCAGAAAGGCAGAAAAATACACAAATCTTGAATGTACAGAACTTACCTTCCATAACTGAACCAGAGTAGAACATAAGTCAGTTTTATTCCTCACTTGGGAAAGCTAATATCACTTCCTCTGTATCTACTTTTGTTATATTCAGTAGAATAAATAATAAGAAAGTGACTCTATTTGTAAAGGAGAATGGTCCAGAAAACCTTGAATAGAAATTTCAAATAACATGGTAGTTACAAGCTGAGTGACTTATTTGTCATGGAATCAATAAAGCTATATGTGAGAGGGAATGGCAGAAAACTAGACAAAAATCGTATAATACTGCAATAGAAATACACCTGGAAATGCTCAGAAATGAATTTGAAACCTATTTCATTGCTTGAATGGAGTCTGTGTTCTGAATGATAAGAGACCCCATTGTGGATTTTCTATCTGAATGATCTTTTGTAATTTAAGTCACAGGAACATCGTGTGAAACTGCCCGGTGGAGATTACTCTGTGCTCTCTGTGTGTTCTGAAACAGACCATGGGCTTGGAATTAGTGAAGTAATTGATAAATATAAAGCTTCAGCATGACATGTAATTTAATTTTCAAATGTTGAAATGGAAACCCCAGTGTCTCAGAAGTGTGCTGCTATCTCAACTGGCACTCCTTCTTGCACCACACTGCAATTGCAGATAGACAATTATTTGCTTTCAAATTAAATAACGTTCTGATGTCGTCTTCTGAAAGATGCTGCTTTCTGACAAAGTCACTTTGTGAATGGCCACTTTAGGGCCGAACGCTGCGATGGTGCTTCAAATCCTGTGGACAGTTGATTTCCTTTCCAATTTATTTAGAGCAATAGTTCTGTATTCAATCCCTGTGGTGAAATCTGGATTTCTATGTGTGAAAAAGATCCAACAAGTCTGTAATGAGTAAAGGCACCTGAAAATTGTCACAAGTCAGCCAGGGACAAAGGTCACTGCTTCATATTATAACTTTCCAAACTAACTCCTTAGTTTTTCTGATGCAAATAGGAAAACTGATCTCTGTGTTCACATTGTCTTTTTATCTTGTTTGAAGAATAAGAAGTGTCATAGATTCTCTATCTACCTCTGAAGTCTACATATCTATCAGAATGACAACATCCTTCCTTCCTTTCTTCCTTCCTTCCTTCCTTCCTTCCTTCCTTCCTTCCTTCCTTCCTTCCTTCCTTCCTTCTTCCCTCCCTCCCTCCCCCCCCCTCTCTTTGGTAATGTGAATTGAACCTAGGGGCATTCTTCTTCTGAAATGTACCCCAGCCCTTTTTAAAAAAAAAAAAATTTGTTTTGAAACAGGATCTTGCTAGGTTGCTAAGACTCTCACTACAATGTTGCTAGGGCTCTCCTCGAACCTATGATTCTCCTGTCTCAGCCTCCCCAGTACTGGAATTACAGTTGTGTGCCACTATGCCTGGTTTACCGATTTTACATGCGTCTGTATGTTATATATGCGTACACATATATAACATATATAAAATATTTTTCAGTGCTAATATAGCTAATATAATTAATTATACCTGGAAGAAGGAGAAAACAACTCCCAAAGTGGAAAGAGATTTTGCAAATGTTAACATCCATTCCATATATGCATATTATAATATATTATATATTTATATAAAAAATATATATATATTTACATAAAGTATTTTTTTTTTCAAAAGAGCTGCTTGGAAAGCAAGACATTTCCTTAGTTTGATTTGCCAGTAGGTAGCTCATTCCCTCACTGGATCCTTCTTCACTCTCTTCCATCCTGCCGCTGTGCATCCTGCCTGTTCAGATTCCTAAAAACCTTCTAAACCCGCCCAGCCCTCCAGCCCTAATACTACTGCTCAGTTATTCTTTTCATTATCATGTCCTTAAATGGTTTCAATCATGTTTAACTATTTTCTTCCACTTCCTTCATTCCTTTTGCATATTGCCATCGCTGCAATCATTCTAAACTGCAAATCTTATTTTCCAATTCAGCAAAGAGCAATCATTTCTCAGAACCTATTGAATACATTTCTAACTTTAAACCACAACATACCAGACCTGCCATGTTTGGGTACTTGACCCACCAATTACTGTCTTCCTTTCTTACATTCACAGGAAAGGTCTGACTTTGCTCAATCAGATTAATTTTCTAAATGTTGGGTGTCTGTCTCATAGCTTATGACACTTTCATGTTTTGTAACTAAGGTTTGAAATGCTTTTCCTAAGTTATTCATCATCACAGAATCAAGATTTAAGACAAACAGTGAGTCCTTGAAGAATTCTACTCAGATATTAAACCTCTATCTGAAGTGTAACTGGCAAAAATTTTCTCCCACTCTGTAGGTTCTCTGTTGAGGTTCTTGATACTTTCCTTTGCTTTGCAGAAGCTCTTCAGTTTAATGGAATCCCATGGATTGATCTTCCTAAGGGTTGCTTGTGCTTTTGGGGTCCTGTTGAGAAAGTTTTTACCTGTGCCTGTGTGTTCAAGTGTTGGTCCTATGCCCTCTTCAAGTAGCTGCAAGGTCTCTGGTCTGACTTCCAGGTCCTTGATCCACCTTGAGTTGACTCTTGTGCAGGGTGAGAAAGAGGGGTTTATTTCCAGTTTCCTGCATATGGCTAACCAGTTTTGCCAACACCATTTGTTAAAGAGGCTATCCTTTTTCCAGTGTATATTTTT